>APFE030015922.1:109129-124441 GCA_000404065.3 Pinus taeda | reverse complement strand
TTCCCATAAGGAGTATAAAGTGGTTGACTAATCAATCCAAGAAGAAGCAAATGAAAAAAGAGACCAAACATGTGAAGAACACCATGGTCACAAAGAATCACTATCTGACAAGATCCATTAAAGACATCTCCTGAAAGAAGGCATGACAACTCTGACAAAGGAAGAAAAAGATCAAAGGACCCTTGACACCTATGAAGGCCTTGGAAATATTAAGGTGCGGATAACTAATTCAAATCTACAAAGATGTCATGATGAAGAAGCCATCCAACAAAAGCACTATTTGATGTTGAAGCAATATCAGGATGAAGTAATGAAGGGCTGCTAAATTAAAGTATGGGAACAAGCAAGTACAACTAAGCATCTATGTGATAAGTATTCTGAAGCATAGCCAGATGAAGAAAGAACTTGCCATACATCAAGAAGGCCACCTTCCATGAAGGAGCAATGACATGACAAGCCAGGAAGGAAAGTGATCGATGGCCAGTTCCCTACCAAGAAGAAGTTCAAACAAAGACTTCATGACATTAAAAGAAAGAAGGAGATCGAGCAGCTGAAGGACCCACGAAGAAGAAGTTGCTGATGAATGGACAAGTCCCTAGCTAAGAGGGAGTTCTAACAAGTTCCCAATTACAAAGGAGCTTGGGCAAGTTCCTTGTCAGAGTAAATTTGGGCATGTCTTCCTCAATTAAGAGGAAGAGATAGACACAACATTCTCGTCTTCACATGGGAAGAAAGAATGGGAGTATTGGGTAATAATCTGTCATCTGATACTCTTTGAGGATGTGTAGGGCATCCAAGACAAGAGTAGGCAAGAGGATTGATATTCTTTGAGGGTTGGGAACCCAAGATAAGAATAGTCCTAGAAGGTCATATTCAGTGAACACTCGGGTGGGTATGTGCCTTGAGAGACAATGACTAAGGTGTCTATAAAGTCATTGGTCTCGCCAACATTGTGCTTTGATCTTATGAGAGATAGCGCTGTTAGTCAAGGCCTTGCTATGAACAATGTTGGTTACTATGATGCTACAACAAATAGATTGCCAATCCGATTTCTCTTATGTGAATTCTTCAAGATTGAAAAATAGCCAAACACCTTGTAATGATCTATGAATACCTCCCTAGTTAAGAGGGAGTGTTGAAGAAAATGTAACTAGGTTCGGTCTTCATAAATGTACTTTTGATATTTGTATTTATTCAAGAAAAGAAATATTATTTTTGTTATATTTATCAATGAGTTTCTTGCTCATTGAAATAGGTCTAGCACATATCAAAGTGCTATAGGTAAGTCAAAGAGTCAAAAGAAAATGTTGAAGACCATTGAGGGCATGTTACACCATGTATATATTTGTATAAGAGTCAAAAGATATCCCTCCAAGCAAATTCAAGTCCTCTCCATGTAATGACATCATCAAAGAAGCAATTCCGAAGCAAGAAAAGTCAAGTCAGCCTCAAGTCGGCCTAAAGGAGGGACAATCCTCTATATATAGAGGCTGTCCACTCCAAATAAAAGGCAATCTACCTCTGAAATCAACGAAGAAGAAAGACGGAAAAAGGGTGAAGAAAGTCAAAGTACAAGGAGCCTCTAGTGTAGCGGAAAAGGAGAGACAAACCGAAGTTTATAGGGCTGTTCTAAGGAAGAAATGCAGTCAAACGTGCGAGAAAAGAAGGGCAGTCTGCAGATATAACAGCAGCAAGATCACAGTTACATATTCCTCCTTATTTGGGCTAGTAACTTAGGCTGATAAGGCCTCCTACTCAAGCGAAGAAGAGGGTCTCTCAAGCGAAGGAGAAAGGAGCTAAAAGCATAAGGGAAACCTCTCACACGTGCGAGAAACTAGGGCTGCAGTACTACTATATCAAGTCTGCACTATACATCAAGAAGAAGCTCGATTGGGTCAAGAGAAAGAAGGTATCCTCTTGATGAAGGATCTCACTAAGGAACAAATATTGGAGTCTCTTCTAGAGCTAGTGTACTAAGGACTATCAACAAGTTGAAAGAAGAACGAAGTGCCGAAAGGAGGAGGACGAAGTGCCGGGGAAACAAAATGCAAGAAGGAGGAAGCACTGGACTTATGCTTGGAGGATATTCTTGTCAAGGGTCTAGGGTTTGACATTGATCAATAGAAGCTTCAATAAGAGAAATTTACGAAGGGTTTTAACTTTTCCTCTCTAAGAGAGAGAGGTTTTGTCCTGGCAGAGAGCCAACATCTTGTGTTCTTGTTTCTTGTGTTTTTGGTAGCAGTTTGATGAAGTAAAAACACATGCATTAATAAGAAGAGAAGAAGATTAAGCTAACAAGATAAATTGTAAAAGTGCTTCACAAATTGTTATCAAGTCTAGAAGAATCCTACTACATCTAATTGTCCTAGATTCTTGAACAACTAGGGCATCCTCCCCCTTGATGAAATTTGTAAATTCCATGGATAATGAATGCAATTTTTTTTATGTTATGATTAATTGTTTCAATATGTTTGAGAAGGCTGCCAACCTCATCAGATGCCATATGGAGAAAATAAAATTTCACTTCCCATCCAAGGTTCAGCAATCTTGATATTTTTTAGGATTCCATTAAACTGAACTGCACTGATCCATGACAAGTGCACTAAACCATCAAGAAATGTGAAATGTCACTTTGCTTTACTGCCTCCTATTGGTGATCGTCTTGAAATCCAACCACACATCCTCTCCCCAAACTGGAAACCAACATTCACCACTTTTCATTGTAACCATGACATTACACCTCTATAAAAATAGATGTGCCAAAGATAGCAGTGTGTCTCCGGAGAAATAGTAAACTTGGAATATGAAGATAATAGCTATGGTGGCACTTACTATACATGGCATGTCTAAAAGTAGACACTGCTAAAAATAGCAATGTTTCACTTGTCACTGAAAATAGTGTCAATAGAGTCATCTTTTTGCCAGAAACCCAATTATGTGCTTTGAATCAATATGCAAGCCCTGAGATCCTAACTGCTAAAAATAAGTGTCATGAATTTGCTTGCATGTCACTCGAATGAGTCTCAAGATGTGGAAAAAGTCGAAGTCGGGATTAAATCGGCAAGGGTCCAAAAGTTGAAAAAGTCGTTAAAGTCGAGAGTTTTTCGAAAAAGTCGGCAAAATTAAACGGCCAGCCAAAAAAATAAAAAAATCGGGATTTAATCGGCCAGCCAAAAAAATAAAAAAATCGGGATTTAATCGGGATTTATTCCCGACTTTTTCCACACTCTCAACATATTCATGAGCTTGCAAGGATCAATAATATGTAGTAATTTCTGACATGCAAGCCAAACTATGGATCCTATAATACAGGAGAACTACTAAATTAGCAAGTTCTTCTAAACCTATTGTTTAGCAAGATCTGATCACTGTGAAAACTTGGATGTACCTATAATTGTCCTAGCATGATGAAATGATGCTGAACCCTAACCCCTTAGTTGTGGATGCAATCTAAAGTTTAAGAAGTATTGAGTCTCCTTCCTTTGCACCCTCATTCAAGGCATTCTTCTAGGACTATGGTCTATGGTAGTTCTTGTATTTGCGCTTGAGCTTCGTATCTTAGATCAGATCTATTTTTTCCTTTTATAGGAGCAACCCTTGCACTCCCTCTTAGTGTCGGTGCTGAAGTACTTAGCACTCGTTGAAATATTTGCCATCATTTTTTGGACATTAATAAACTTATCCTATTATATGAATTGTAGAGAAACATCATATTTTGGACATCTTGCATTGATAATTTTACTTATATTTTTGATTAGATTCAACCCTAAAGTGAACCATGATATTGCGCAATAAATAAAATATCTTTGTATGGGTTGGAAAGGGTATCTGAGAAGGAGTTTCCTTGCTTTATGCAGAAAACTCTTGATGCGCATGAACTTCCTAACATAAATAACTGTTATGGCTATTGTATTCATCAACATTTTTATGAACATAGTTTCCTGTCCACATAAATGAAAAATGTGGCTTATGTGGTTATCTCAAACAGGATTTATTTTTTAAAATTGCAAATTGGTACTGCTTATCTCAACTTTCCTTATGGAGAGAAGGAAGCGTAGTTGAAAGGTCAAGCATGGCTTGGGATAGGGTAAACCCCCTCCACACTCTTCTTTGACCTCTTATGTGTCTTTGCAAACCTCCATACCAGAGTCCGCTGCACTTTGGTTTGTAGATGTAGCTAGCCTCCACTTTTTTGTATTCTATTAAGATCCATTTAAGCCTAAGTCACATGGTTTAGGTTTGAGTTTGAATTCTGCAAGGATGAAATTTGGTTCAAATCTATTTTTCGCAATGAGATTTGGACAACAATAGCTGCCATTAGGTTTTTCCTTATATATATTTTCCAAATGCAAATTATATGATATAATATATTAACATATCATATAAAATATATAATATATATCCTATAACCTATGTACTTATAGATTATATTGTTTAAATTTATAACCTATTGCTCCTATCTAAACAATAATCCTAAGGCACTGCCGTGGTTTGTAGGGAAATGAATGCACAGCAAATGACACAGTTACATTCTTACAGACTGATCACTCTCTATTGTTGATAGGCAAAGCAGTACATGGAATGCGCACGTGAGAGTTAGCAGGTCATTGGGAGGGAAAGGAATGTATAGGCCAGAGTTAGCAGGTTGCTGGAGCCTGGGAGGAAAGGAGTCTAGTGTTGTCTGTTTGGGAACGAGTGAAGTCAGGAATGCATAGGCCAGAGTTAGCAGGCTGCTGGAGCCTGGAAGGAAAGGAGTCTAGTGTTGTCTGTTTGGGAATGAGTGAAGTCACCGCAGATGTCAACTGCTGTGGTAGTTTAGAGAGATATGCCATATGAATGAGGAAGTAAGCTAAGAACTGGAGAACACAATGCAACTTGAAAAGAAGGGAGAATCTGTGATAGAATTGCCAAATTTCATGAGCCAAACTTTGCTGAATTTGACTTTTTGGTTGAAGATCAACGAATTTTGAACCTGTAAGGTAAAATTCAAGAACCGGTGACTTAGATTTAAACCAATTTGGCTTGTCAAACATGTGTTAGTCCCTCTGATGATGGAGGGAAATGTGTTTTACTGAATTTGTTAGAAATTTATATTTCAACAAAAGAAATTTATATAAGCCTCACCCCAATTACCTAATGATGGTTTTAGAACCTTTATTGAATTCTTCAAAAATTAAGTGCACATTATCTGTTTTAAATTTTCATTGTACCTGGAAAATGTGCATTCATATATAGGTAGATTATCTACATATTTATGTCTATAACTGCCAAGAGTATTAAAAGTTGTTTGATGGCTAATTTCATTGTCAAGAGAAATTGAATTGAATTGATATATATATATATATATATATATGAATGTCAGAAATCTAGGACAACTTCTGGTTTTCCGATAAATGATTAACATTCTTTGTGGAAAGTTAGCTTTTGCGACTCCCAACTATGCACCCATTAATTGCTGATATTAAGTTTTGATTATTCTTACAATCTAGATAATAGAATGTAAAGCTATCCCTAAATTAGTTCTGGCTACCATAAGCTGATGGGAAATGACTTCATGGTGTTCAGTACTTGACAGTGAGGATACGAATCTAGTGCAGCATTTTGAGGAATGTTTCTCTTTCATTGATGAAGCTAAGAGGGAGGGAGGTGGTGTATTGGTCCATTGCTTTGCTGGAAGATCAAGAAGGTAGGCATCTGCTTGCTGATTTCTGTAAATTTATAAGGAAACTGAAACAGTGGGACAAATAATCTTCACTGTAAACTGTGTAGGGCTTGCCTTTTGACAAGTGATACTTGAACTTGTGTTTATCATATCATTAGCATTACAAACCCTCTTTATTAATGTAATTTTTAATTGAGATCTTTGCATTCTGCTAAATGTGCTACATTCTCCTCTGTTGGAATTATAGGGACTTGAAATCCTTGATTCTATTATGGCATTTGTAAATTAAAATGTTAATCTTCAGATTTTATTGTTTAAATTTTTTTTCTTTCATGTTAATGTCCATTGATTAAATTGCAGGAGTGGAAGGGGAGTATACTATGAGCATTACATGCTTGACTGATATCACACAAAATGTCCTATTTTTTTTTTTAATTGCTTAGAAATACAGCAAAGATCCCAAACAGTTACTCTTCCTGAAGAACAAGAAGTAAGGCTACCTTTATTTATATGAGGTCTAACATGCCTTATTTTTATAATTTCACAAGAAAAGCTCTAAAACAAGTTTCTTAAGTGTTCAACAAGTGTGAGGTCACAAGCCGACCTCAATATATAGCTTAAAAGCATAACAATAAATGCCAAAATAGGCCACACAAGTGGGAAATAATGTCCTCCACTGTGGCATCATCCTCCATAAATGCCCAGTATACCACAAGCAAGTGAAAAAATGGATCATGAGTGCTCCATACTCCAAGGGAAGCTTAAAGCACATGGTTATGCATCCAAAAGTGCCTCCAAAACCATGATGTCATCACAATTGTGCCCTATGTCCCCTGTTGTCACTCAGATTGTACATAGAATTGCGACAACGCTCAGGGTAGGGCAGTCACTTTGATCCCTGCCCTCTCCGTTTATGCTGTCTCCTAACCGCAGACTGTGGGGGGTGTTACCCACCATTTTGTGGGTGATATCCCTAGGAGATTTTTTTATCTCCAAAATGGTCCTCAGCTGGCAGCCAGCAGCCCCTTGCAGCCACCAACTAGGTGAGGGTCTTGAAGCTCTTTCTTTAGATTTGTCTTTGAAATTTTGAGCTAATGACACTTGCAAGTCAAATAAATAGAGCTGAGCCACAAGATCTAGAGAATTCTAAATTCAAAACCCCAAAACTATTATTTACAAATGAGAAAAATAATATACAAGGGTTAGAACTTAGAATAATTTACAAAATATTTTACAAACTATTTACACTATTCACAATTGAAAATAAGCTCTATTTAGCAAACAAATCTCTTAGGCCCAAATAGATATTGAAAACAAGTGATAGAAATAATTCGTATTTTGATGTACCAATCCAAATCTCGCACAATAAATCTTTAGATAAGCTTAGAGTTCAAACAAGATGCTATCACTTTGAAGTCCATGCACTTGGGTCACACCCAAGGGCTATATTTCTGAAGATCTCTACACATAAGATAGATTATTAGTTCCAGAGGAGCTCAATTCACACAAGAAATCTCGAGATCTAGAGATACCTGCTAGATTTGCTAGGTTCAATGTGCTTACTCTAATCCAGTAACTAAAGCAAGATACTTGTGCTAATAGATAATCCAACAACAGACGATGTAACAATAATCTTCAATTAAAACAATTAGAGCATAAAAATAAATTCAACACATACCATGAATAATTAGACGAGAATACACCTTGAATTGAAACCCCAAAGACTTTTTATTAATGCAGAAATTTTAGTAGAGCTTAGCTCAGTACAAAAGATTTTCAACATAGTTGAAGTTACAATGAGGAGCTTGAGAGCTTCCTTATATAGAAAAAATGAGAGGGAGTAACCCCTCCAAGTGGAAATAACAACTAGTTGCTTCGATCCACGGCTTGATCTTGGAAGGAAAATTTCTATCCCTTGATTGGCTGGGACAAATCTCCTAAAAATTTCAACCTTCCTTGTTCAATGTGCTGGAGGGGTCAAAATTTGACTTCTGGATCATGGAGGACCTCCAAAAAATAGAATTTTCATTACATGTGCAAAATAATTATCTGCTTGGCCCAAACATTTGATTTGCTAGAGAAAATGATCTTCTGGGTCCAACGAATTTCTGGACTGGGTCCTTCTGCCTTGAAAATGAGGCATTTATTTTTTGACTTAAATTATTTCCTTTGAAAATAGTCTCAAATAATTTTTTGATGAATTTTCCTCTTGGGGGGTAATTAATTTCCCTTCATTTTATTTTTTAGATAATTTCTGGCTAATTCTATTTTTATTTTTGCCAGAAATTAAAATTAAAAAGACTCGGGAGGGGATTGGTTATTTTTCCACCGTCTAAGTGTATCTAAAATATTTTGGTAACTATGTTCTAATTATGAGGAACCATTCACCAAAAATATTTCTAAACACTTTCACATCAAAATAATAATTCAACCCTTAGAAGGGGAAATACACATACACATAGACCACTTGACACTCAACCAAATTCTTTGACAAGGCACATGATCTAGTATGAAAAATACATAGACTCAATTACCACTAGGACTCACTTAAGACCTTGTCAATGAGCTCCACCCTAGCTTTGGGGTATATCTGGGAGAAAAATTCTGCCAATTATCTGTGTTCACAAACATAGATAATTGGGGAGGTTAAAAAACTCCCTAGAGTGAAACCCTTTGAGAAGAATCATAGGCTTACCTAGGTGTTGTTACATGGCTTAATAGTCATACTAGAATCATTTTTACAATATAAACCAGAATTTGGGATTACAATGATGACACTGACTTGAAACTTTTAGTCTATTGCTTTATACCTTGCTTGTTGGACTGTTGACATGTGCATGGTCAACATCACCCTTCTAGGGGAAAAAGGAGTGTTCTGGAACCACTATATTCAAGTATTGGGGTCCAAAGGTGATGTGCAAGCCCTCCCATGTCATCGCAAGGATAACCAACCATCATTTGGGCTCCAGAACAAGCAATGCCTATCAAATAGTGTGAAGGCCAGCCTGAGGGCGTCTTGGATCCATCTAGACAGATCATCAATAAGTCCAATGCCTGACCTTAAGGGCTTAACATCTTAGCATTTGGGGTACTCATGAGAGTCAAGTAGCATGTGGAATCATGTTAATTTTAGGTATGTTCTATGCTGAGAGAAAATTTACTTCAATTTTCCATATTAGGTCAATATCAATTCCAGATTAGCAATCACATTTAGCATGATAGTAAAGTGCAGATAGAACATGAACATAAATCGCAGAAGACAAGCCAAGACAAGAGGACTCAAGAGGTGGCGCTAGCCAGGGACAAACTCCAATGTGGGGAAACTCTTGATCAATTCTTCTTATGTTCTTTAATAGTTCAGCAGAGAGAGAGATAGTACATATACAACAGAAGTCAACATTTTGACTTGACAAAATAAGAGCAGAGATCTTCACTAAGAAGATAACACATGAGGGAGCAGATCTGAACTCAGGTGATTCCATCACCATGTTGAACCCATCACAGAGTTGCACCCCCTCATCATGCTGCACCCATCACCTATGCTGCATCTCATCATGCTGCACTAATCATCACTATGTTGCACCATGCTGCACCCATGTGCTGCACCATGCTTCACCCATCACTGAGTTGCTCCCATCACTGTGTTGTACTTCATTACACCATGCTGCACCATTCATGATCACTAAGCTACACCCAACAGTGTGCTGCATTAACCATGCTACATCCAACAGTGTGCTGCATTCATTGTCAATGTTGCATCCATTCAAGCTGCACCCAACACTCTGTTGAATGGCTGATCTAAACAAACTACAAACAATCCTAAGACAACAGTCCCAAGGTGGTCTTAGCTATGGTGCTATGGCCTACGACCTAGCACGTAGCAACGTTGAAGAGTGTGACTTCAAAAGGTCACCAATGCATGTGATACTATTTCCTCTCATTGCACACAAACCATGAAGGAGCACGGATAGACATATGTATATATACCGAGACCTGTTGTATCACTGATATACATATTAATATAGCAAGGAGGCAGATCCATATACTGTGAGATAAAGCTCTTATCATAGAAATTGTGACTATGTCATTCATGTTAATACAATGCCTCTTTTCTGCTCTGTCCATCTGAAGACTATACAGGTGTGTCGAGAATGATACAAGCACAAACCTCCTTGTGTCCTTCTGTCATGCGTTGATCACCATGAGACTAACCTGTGGTGCGGATTTGGGTCTTCCCTTTGCTGCATGTGAGAGTCTCTTGTAACAGTGAGTAGACCTCTCCTTAGAACTGCATATGGGTGCCTTTATTCATGCCTGTGTTAAGCCTTCTTCTATGACTGTGATAGGGCTATCTCCATGATAGTGTTTAGGTTCACTTTTATGACAGTGTTAGGGCCTGTCTTTAGTCCTCCTTTACACAATCATTAGCCCTCCTATTCTTTGCGGCTAGGGCATAATATGACCCTCCAAACTCAGCGTCTAGATATCTCTTCTAGGACAACATTTAGGGTCTTTTAAGGACAACGTCTTAGGGTCTGCGTTTTATCCTCTCCCAACTGTGATTCCAAGACTATAACAACATTAAGGATTTCTCCATTATGACTGCGATTAGGGCTTGTTGTAGGATCTTCAAGAGGACCCTTTTTCTTCCATGTTTAGGACTTCTTCTAGACTGTAATATAGGGCAGCGTTAGGGCATCATTAGGCTTCTTCTTGCTATGTAGGAAGGTCTCATTTAGGACAGCGTAGAGCCTTTCTTAGACTCCACCAGAAGGGTTGTCCTTCATGACAACTTAGTCTTCTACCATATTAGGGTAGCGTAGACTCTAGGATCTCTCCTCCCACCAAAACCCAAAGACAAGTGGAGAGGAAGATATCACAAGAGGTGTGTGTGTGTATCAAATGACTTGCAAGCCACCTCCTTTTATAGTAACACGTTGAGGATAGATGGGGGCAATTTGGTTGCTGACCGACCTTGACGAATTGTCCCATAACACAAATAAATTCATATCTCCATGAATACATGTTAGAATCGGATGATCTTTAGATCAATCCTACACCTCTCGATGAGGGGAATCCAAGAGAAATATCATTTGCCATAAATAAGTAGACCCACATGGAGTTTGGCCCTAATTGCCATTTTTAACTAATCATCTCATAGCCCAACATCTTTGGAGGGGCAACACTACATCATCAAGGTCAAAAATGCTCTCTGGATGAAGTACAATGACCTCTGGAGTGTTGCCTCCAAAAGTGCCTCCATAACCATGACGTCATCACAATTGTGGCAAAAGGAGTGATGTGGCACCATCATGCTCAAGCGCTGGGGTGCAAAGGTGATGTGCGAGCCCTCTCATGTCATCTCGAGGATAACTTACCATCATTTGGGCTTTGGAACAAGCAACACCCATCAAATAGTGTCTAGGCTAGCCTGGGGCATCCTAGGTCCATCTGGGCACATCATCAATAAGTCCAGTGCCTAACCTCAATGGCTTAATGTCTTAGCATCTAGGGGTACTCATGAGAGTCAAATACCATGTAGAATCATCTGATAGTCCAACGCTCATCATTGGAGGGGCAATGTTGCATCATCAAGGTCAAGACTACTCTTTGCATGGGGTACAACGACCTCTGGATTGATGCTGAAAGGGATCACGACCAACTATTAAGCGGTCTCTACTGTTGTGATAATGCCACCTGACAAAATCTTCTTAAGATCAAGTGAAATCAATAATCATTAGAGACAGTAACCATTAATGCATCATAGTGGACCATATCTAAAGTTTGGGGCACATGAATACTTCACACAAAACTCACCTTAAATTGTCTAACTAGATTAGGACATGTAAACAAGTTACCTCACTTGTATTTGGGATGATTGTGTCAATAATCCTATTAGGTGTTTCTGTTGATTTACTAGTTCAATGAAGACTAGTGCAATTTTTCAAATTGATAGCTACTTCCAATGATACAATGAGACTTCTTTAGCACATTTCATTCATTAAGCAATTATACATGAAAAATTTCAACCATTAACTTCTTTAATAGAGCAATAGAAATCACAGTAAACAATAAGACAAGAGACACTAGAAAATAGGCCAGTAGCTAGGGCAAAACACACAAGGGGAAAACCCAACAAATCTTTCCTTTTGAGAGAGTTCAGTTCATCAATTCGTACATCAAAATATTATAGTCAAGACATCAAGACATAATAAAAAACTAACCAGCAAGGTGACCTTCCATAGGTGTCAAGCTATCCCTCCAAAATGCCAAACAAAAATGTCACAAATCCGACTTTCAAGAAGGTATGCAACAAGGTCATTTTCAGATCACAAAGAGCATCAAACCTTTGCACTTGTCACGGAGATGATGAGCCTCAGACAAATCATAGACCTTCACATATATCACAAAACTATGTGCCTCAAAGCTTCACATATATTCCACAGGAGTGTGCCTCAAAGCTTCACATATATTCTATAGGACTGTGCCTCATAGCTTCACATATATTCCACTCAAAGTAGCTTTAGACGAACGAGCTTTTTCCACAAAGAGTAGCCTTAGACCAACGAGCTTTTTTCACAGAGAGTATTCTTAGACCAACGAGCTTTTTCCACAGAGAGTAACCTCAGACTAGCGAGCTTCTTCCATAGAGAGTAGCCTCAAACCAACGAGCTTTTATGCATCTTTCTTGCCTCAGATCAGCTAGCTTTCTCCACAGGTATGAGATTGAAATTGTGCCTTGGAGGAGAGCGAATAGGCTCAATATATGGTGATTTGTCCATGCGAAAAGATGTGTCTCTTGGGCAAGCCGACTTGATCTTGGAGGGGCCGGTTTTAGCATTTGTGGGGTAATAAATCAATAATTATAAATTCAAATTTTCTCTTTTGATTTTGCCAATGAAAATTCCGTGTAGCTACCATTTTTCAACACTTCCCTCTTAGCTAGGGAGGTACTTCTCATTCTCTCTCAAGATCAATCTCCCTGACCAATCCATTGGTCTCTCAGTTATAATAACCCAAGAGGGAGATTAGATGTACAATACTCATCATAAGGAAAGATACATAACATCAAACTCATCCTATAAGCCAAAACCCAATGGCATCAAGGTTTGAGCCCATCTGACCATGGGATCAATCAATATTATTCATGAGGCCAAACTTTCCAACCATATGAAATGGTTTCTTAGTTAATCTCAATGAGCCAAGATGGCAACTAGAGTCAATCTCTCTGACCATCCCACTGGTCTCTCAGTCAAAATCAATGACCCAAGAGAGAACTCAACATCAATCTCCTCGACCAGTGTACTGGTCTCTTAGTCAAGCACAATGACTCAAGGGAGTAATTAGGATCAAACTCTCTAACCATACCAATGGTCTGTCAGTCAAACCCATTGACCTATGAGAGTACACAGGGTACATCTCCCCGACTGTAAACAAGGTCTCTAGATCCATGACCCAAGGGAGGAATCCCTATCTCAATATCAAACTCCCCAACTATATAGTTTCTTGGTCCACGACCCAAGGGAGGAATCTTGATCTTGATGTCAGGAGGGACAATCTCCTCGACCATATGGTCTCTCAGTCAAATACAATGACCCAATGAGGAGTATTCAAAATCATTGTCCTCGACCTATGAGTCTCTTAGTGATCATGACCTAAGGGATCACTTCATGCCTTAGAACCAAGCTCCCCGACGAGACTCGGTGGTCTCTTGGTCAACAGAGCTAAGAGAGTGACAATCTTCTCAACCATAATCTATGGTCTCTCAGCGACAACCGAATGAAGATTCTCATGATGCTATCAATCAATGCTTCCTCTCACCAAGAGAGGGATTCTCAGCCCCTCTAGGCTTCTTTCAAAAACAAACTTCATTTAGGATACTGACTCTGTCAAAACATTAGTAACCTGCTCATCAACAAAAATATATTTGAGCCTCATAGCTCTTCTTTGGACAACATCCTAGATACTTGATCTCAACGTGCTTCGACCTATCATGAAAGGGCAGATTCTCAAAAAGCTTCACACAACTTTGATTGTCACAATATAACACAGTCGATTCCAACACCTGATCAAACAAACAATCCAACAACCAATTTTTCGAAGCCAAGCTGCTTCGCAATAAGCTGATCAATCCACTATATACTTAGCCATGCTAAGTGCAACAAAGGTCTGCACAATGCTCATTAATGATATCCAGTCTAAGACAACATTCAGAAGTGCTCTTCTTGTCTTGACTCTTTAGAACATCCATCCCAATCAGAATTTGCAAGTCCATCTAGCAGAGAGTTGAACTAGCCAATCGACGGGATCAATAGTCTCGCAACTTCTTCAATTTTATTATTATGGGAGTGTCCATGGACTTGTAGTTCATCATGCCAAATTGTGAAGGATCTCAACAAAGATTTCAATAAGCTTGTGTCATACTTTCCACCCCAAGCAGTAGTGCATTAGACCAAGTTTCTTCAATAAGCTCCCTCTTACACTGGACAAAGAGGTCCTCAGCCCCAGTCAGAAATAGATCATCATAATCATGGGCTCATCTTCAACAAAATATCAACATCGCTCTTTGTAGAATCATCAATTTAAGAGTAACATGTACAAGGTGCCTGACTTCATAACCTTTTATCTGTAACTGAGGTAATGCTAATCCTTCACTTTGTACTTCTAGCAAACTACATCTTGGAAGTCACAATTGACTTGTTTTCTATCAAGCTTCAACCCGGCTGATCTGTCCGCTCCCTCTGAGTCCATCAATATCTCTCAACATGAGTCTTCTTATCCCAAGCTTTGTTTTGTTCTTCCATTCTTTACATCTGCTGCTACAACCTTGATAACATTCATCATGTACCTGCAATCCTCACATGATGGCATTGAAGAAAAATTACAACCAAGCAAGATATATAAAGACAAGACTAATAGAAATAACAACTATAGTAATAAACATGAAAGAGAGATATAAAATACTTATCTTTTGAGAGGAACAACAGCTCCCTCTTGATCTTTAGACTCCTTGCATCTATCTTGCACTTTACCCATGCCACCATATTGATGCCATTTCTTCTTTGCAAGGGGTAGGGTTTCTACTTTCAGCGCAAACATCCAATCCTAGGGTTTGTCCATAAGCTGTAGGGATTTTCTTCTTTAGGCCTTGTAGGGTTTTCAAATGTCTTCTAGCTAAGGTTTCTAACTTTACACCCTAGACCAAATCTTTTTATCTTGCTAGGATTTAACAACCCTAGTTATCTAAAATATCCAGAACCCTAGACTTGACTGCACATGCGATGAAAGTCATCCTCGGTTTCATCAAACCAAGTGACTCAGTTTCTTTTATATATATGACATAGTTTTAAAAAACGGCCGTTTCGAAACGGAAACGGCCGAGTTGGTTCGTTCCATTGCCCTCCAGAGTGACTCGGTACAAAAAACGGCTCGGTTGGCCGAGTCAGCGATGACTCGGCCGAGTCATGGCTGACTTGGCCAACTCGGCCGTTTCCCGTACTAACTCGGCCGAGTCACAAACAGCGGCCCGTAACCCACTAAAACAACAATTTAACATTATTTTAATGAAATTTTATGGGGTTTGCTGATTGGTTTTGACTTCAAGGTGTTTTATGAATTAGCTAAATGTTATTTGGGGTCCATTTCCCCCT
>APFE030015922.1:97143-108885 GCA_000404065.3 Pinus taeda | reverse complement strand
TTTACTTAAATTTTTAATATTACCATGAAATGACTCGGGATGTTTGAGAGTGGTTTCGGCCTCATTGGATTTCATATGGAGAAAGTAGAATTTTAGATTTCGTTCAAAATCCAGCAGACTTATCAGTTTTTCAGGACTTCAGGATTGGAAGATTGCAATGTTTCAATTGAATGTTGTCATGTATTAGGGTATGGAACTCGTATTTAATCAAGAGCACCAATCCCTCTATGTACCTTGATGTTAGTGACATTGGTTGTCGAACTCCTCTGGGATTCGCTCCCAAACCAGGAGCTTCTGAAAATGTCGCTCCCGCTCCCGTTTTCGCTCTTGCTCCCAAGTAACACAAAGAAGAGAAACCGTTTGGATCAAAAACGGTTAAATGATCTAGTTTATGTCCAATACAACCTCCGACTCAGACGAAACCATTTGCTGAACAAAAGACTTGATTCAGATCCCATTGTGTTGGAAGACATTGATCCAACATCAAATTGGGTAGTGGAGAGTCGTCCACCAGAGTTTGATCTTGATAAGGATCTTGATTTAGATTTAGATATCGAGACATCAGTTGAACTTGAACATGCTTTTCAGTTGAATGCAGATCCCAATCCACCAGCCTCAGTGTCACAGCTAGCAAAGACTCCAGTTGTAGGTGCTTCATCTGCTCAGCCACGACAGAAGCGCAATCGCATATCTACTCTATCTCAGCTTGCATCTGCTGCAGTTGCACAACCTGCTAGTGGTACCACTTCTACAACTGCAGTTGGAGATGATGATGAGGAGGAGCCATGGGGCCCCCTGTCTGACTCTAATGATGATCCAGAGATTGATCGACATGATCTTGGCTCCTCTGGCAGTAGCTACTAGCCAGTAGCTGTAGTACTAGTATTGGAGTCCTGGTCACAGTTTACTTTTGTTGAGGCCATTTAGCCTCCTTGTTATGTGTTTTTGGTTTGGTCTTTGATCATGTAACATGACTAGTTTCCATTGGGTACATTTGTAAAGAATTGGTTCATGAGCCTACTTAGATTCATCTTTACCTCCATACTATATAATGCGTGTTTGAACATAATGAAAATCTTTAAAATTATGTTTAAAATCTTTAAAATTATGTTTTTTTATAAAAAAATAAATATTTAATGTATTTTTTACAACGACCGACTCATTGAAATCGAGCCGGCCGAGTCATTACCGTTTCGGAGTCGGAGTCGGAGTCGATCCTCAGCCGAGTCGGAGTTTTAAAACTATGATATATGAGTGCCCAAGAATTCATATCAGCAAGAAGACACAACAACTTACATCAAGAGGCTTGGATCTTAGTAACAGAAAGTTTATTTAATCCAATGTCTTGGATTTGCTAGATTTGTATGTGATTTATACCTTTTAATTTTCAAGAGGGACTCAACCTCTTTTTACTGAAGTGACAAAGATCTTTTTCTTTTAAGGACTGGGCAGTTTTCAAAGTGTCATCATATTTCTTCTCAGCATATAAGATTATCAAAGGATGGACTCCTTCACGCTTCAAGCTTCAGATTGTATTTGGTCAAATCAAAACTTACTTCAGTACAGAGACTTCAAGGAGATATCATGTTGGCTCGGTGCATTTCGTCAAGGTCTCATGGGCTGCTTATTGTGTATAGAGCAGAGAACTCTTCAAGTTAGCACAAAGTTGATTTTTAAGACTTGCTTCCAGAGATTTCTCAGTCACAACTTCTTTGTCTGCGAGAGATGGTATGATACTATTCTCGAAACAACATTCTGCTTTTGATCACATAATATATCAACTTCCAGATTTGTAATATTATCATGACATTCCTCAGTCCCCACAATCTTAAAATCTTTTCAAACTTGAAGGTATTTAACCTTACTTCAAGGAGAGTCTTTAACATGAACCGTTATTATTCAAACCCTTTTTAAATACTAAGGTTTACAAACCATGAATAATCATCAATTAGCGTAGCTTCTTCCAAATATTTCATCACGACAGATTTCAAGAATTTATATCAGTAAGGTTTTCCGTTGTAACACACATGGCATCCCACAATAATCCAATATTCTTGGCCTGCTAGATATGCAAGAGCCTTGAACTTTGATTCTTGAAGAGTGACTCTCTCACTGATGTGGATTTTTTACTTATCAAGGAGT
The DNA here is from genome assembly GCA_000404065.3 of Pinus taeda. Lineage (NCBI taxonomy): Eukaryota > Viridiplantae > Streptophyta > Pinopsida > Pinales > Pinaceae > Pinus > Pinus taeda. The sequence goes on along the minus strand of APFE030015922.1, from coordinate 106,743 downwards.
GCTTTATTCTAATGACAGTGTTCCCCTTTGAGTGTCTATGATCCATGACATTCAAGAGTTCAGATAAAATCTTTAAGCGCCTTGGATCAGGTATATCGAACTACATGCCTCTAACTATCAGATATTTACATGCCCTTTTTCCTGTTAATTCATACTTCGCCTTATGGCTCCAGATATCATTTATAATTTTTACTTTCTATTTCGAACATCAACCATCTTTGTATGAGGTATCTGAACAGAGATATAGCTGGGATACAACCTTTCTGAGGAATTTCATATTTTTGACAAGGGTATTGAGGTCTTCAGGACATAAGTTCTCGGCTTCTTTGAATATACCCTTGATGGATTCTTTAAGGATCACAAGTCATAACTCAAAAACAAGACTTTTTCAATGAGATGTTTTTAATGATCGATTCGTTCAGATGATCCCTCAGGGCTTATCAAGATACAAAAAAATCAACCAGAATTGACAGTATCCTTTTCTTACACAAATAAGCATTTTAATATATGATCCCAAGGAAACCTTTGATACATACCTTGCATGAAATAGGCACAAACACAAGCTCGTTTTTGAAGTAACTCAATTCAACAATGCTTTCTCAGAGACTTCTTGAAAATGCTATATTTCTTAGAGTTCTTCCACTGTAAATCTGGAGCTCTAAAAAAATGTCACAACCTCGAATTTCTGAAGTAATTTGGTTAGGACTGTTCAATCTTACCAAGGCTCTTGAACTTCTGAATCTTTGGACTGAGGCACTGAGGTTTGGCCTTCATCATTTCACAGAGATAAGGGGGCTTGGACTTGTCCATTCCACAGAGATGAAGGATCCTGAACTTGTCACCTTCCCACAGAGATAGAGAGCTTGCAATTGACGCTTTCCACAACAAATAAGAATTTTCTTTCATCTTATCATGGTCAACAACCAGGATGTAATGAATGCAATGAATGATCTTAGCCCTTGATCTCTTTGCAAACTGTGGTATAGGATTTCAGTCTTCCACAAACAAGTCTTTTGTTCTTTTGCAAATTGAACTAGGACTTTTTCAGATTTTGGGGCTTCCTCGAAAAGGTGATCTCAGTGTTCCTTTCTTCACCATAGTTCTGATACCATGTTGATTTACTAGTTCAATCAAGATTAGTGCAATTTTTCAAACTGATAACTACTTCCAATGATAGAATTAGACTTCTTTAGCACATTCCATTCATTAAGCAGTTATACATGAAAAATCTCAACCATTAACTTCTCCAATAGAGCAATAGAGATCACAATAAACACTGAGACAAGAGACACCAAAAATTAGGCTAGTGGTAAGGGAAAAACCCACAAGGGGGAAACCCAACAAGTCTTTCCTTATGAGAGAGAGAGAGTTCATTTCATCAATTTGTATATCAGAATATTCCAGTCAAGACATCAAGACATAATCATAAACAAGCCAACAAGGTGACCTTCCATAGGTGTCAAGCCATCCCTCCAAAATGCCAAACAAAAATGTTACAAATCCGACTTTCAAGAAGGTCTGCAACAAGGTCATCTTCAGATCACAAAGAGCATCAGACCTATGACTTGTCACAGAGATGATGAGCCTCAGACGAATCACAGACCTTCACATATATCACAAAACTATGTGCCTCAGAGCTTCACATATATTCCACAGGAGTGTGCCTCAGAGCTTTGCATATATTCTATAGGAGTGTGCCTCATAGCTTCTCACATATTCCACAAAGTAGCCTCAGACGAATGAGCTTTTTCTAGAGTAGCCTCACACCAGCGAGCTTTTTCCACAGAGAGTGGCTTCAGACTGTTGAAGGAAATGTAACTAGGTTCAGTCTTCATAAATGTAATTTTGACATTTGTATTTACTCAAGAAAAGAGAAATTATTTTTATATTAATTGTCAATGAGTTTCTTGCTCATTGAAGTAGGTCAAGCACATGTTTAAGTGTTTCTAGGAAGTCAAAAGGTCAATGTATTTATGTAAGACCCTTAGAGGGCATGTTACACTGTATAAAAATTGTATAAGGTCAAAGGAATACCTCCAAGCAAAGTGCAAGTCCTCTCCATGCAGCAACGTCCTCCAAAAGAAGCAAAATGATGAAGAAAGTTCATGTCAGCCTAAAGACAGCAAGTCGGCCTCAAGTCGGCCTAAAGGAGGGACAGTCCTCTATATATAGAGGGTGTCCACTCCCTCTCAACATCTACCAAGCATTTCTGAAATCAGAAAAGGATAGAAGCCGAGAAGAGAGAGGAAAATACAAGTCTAAAGGGTCTCCTAAGTGCAGCAAAGAAAGGAGAATATAAAGCGAAGGTGTAGGACTGTTTCTAGGGCTAGAAACAGTCGCGCATGCGAAGAAAGGGAGGGTAAATCTGTGGGTATAACAGCAGCTAGAGAACAGTCCAATAATCATTATTGGTTGGGCTATAAATTAGGCCTAGAAGGCCTCCCAAGTCAAGTGAAGAAGTCTCTCTCTCAAACGAAGGTGAAAGGACCCTAAAATACAAGGATCCCTGCCACACGTGCAAAGGATTCAGGGCTGCTGTACAGTCATATTGAGTCTGCTCCTACATCTCAAGAAACATCTCGTTTGGTCAAAGAAGGAAGGAGTCTACTTGAGAAAATGACATCACTAAGTATAGAAGAGGAACATCTCATATAAAGCTCTCTCAAGAAAGGTCTATCTCTAAATAAGCAGCAAAGAAGGAGGACGAAGTGCTGGGGAGCAAAGTGGCGGAAGAAGGAAGTCTATGTGCCAGGAACAAAGTGCAGAAGGGAGGAGAGGACATGACTTGTGGTTGGAGGACATCCTAGTCAAGGGTCTAGGGTTTGGCATTGATCAATAAGAAGCTCCAATAAGAGAAACTTACCAAAGGGTTTTCCTCTCAAAGAGGGAGAGGTTTTGGCCCTGGCAGAGAGCCAACATTTGTGTTCTTGTCTTTATGTTTTTGGTAGCAGTTTGATGAAACACACACACCAATAATAAGAAGAAGATCAAGCTAAGATAATTGTAAAAGTGCTTCACAAATTTTTATCAACTGGAGAAGAATCCTAATACACACTAGTGCCCTGATTCTTCAACATGGTATCAGAGCTAAGGTGACACATCAAGGAAAAGGCATCTCAAGAACACTTATCAAGGAAGGACATCTACAAAAGTTAAAGCATCTAGCCAAGAAGTCTCAATCACTTCAAGAAGATCTACCATCTACCTTTCATCAAGGAAGACTACAAATCAAGAAGAGCCTTACGTAAAGGCACCTTCAAGAAGAGAAAATCAAAGGAGGACCTATATCAAGCTACAAGTCATCAAGCAACTCTCATCATCAAGCAAGCTCACTTGGAGAAAGCAACTTGAAGAACATCAAGGTCTAAGGAAGGCAAGCCATCAAGTCTTCAAGGAAAAAGCAAGTCTACTACATCTCAAAATCTATCAAGTATATGTCCCCTTCTGAATATACATCAATGTCTTTTTTCAAGGAAAACAATAAATTGGTAGGTACCAATAACTTTCTTGCATGGAAAAAGAGGACTGATTTACTTCTCAAGGAGAATGAACTCCTAGAACACATCAAAGGGAATGTTACTATTCCTGCTAAAGGAACAAACTCAAGCCTTAGCCAAGTATAATAAGGATGAGACAGGAACTCAAAGGATTCTAATAGGATCCATCAAAGACTCTCTCATTCCTTATGTCTCCAAGTTGGAGAAATCCAAAGAAATCTATGACAAACTAGTAGAGCTGTTCTCGGTAAGCATAGTTGGAGAAATGATATCTCTACGAAATGAATTGTACAAGATGAAGATATCAAAGGAAGGAATAACTCCCTACTTCATGAAGATCTCTGGGATGAGGGATCAACTTCAAGAGCTAGGGGAAGTCATGTCTGACAGAGAAATGACAACTGTAGTACTCAATGCTCTACCCGAGGATTGGGGCAACTTCACATCAACCATATATGCCAAGAAGGAAGCCACCCCACTAAGTGAAATGTGGTCTCTATGCAAGATAGAGGAAACAAGACTCAAAATAAAAGAGGACGTGGGATCAAAGGAGCAAGCATTTGCTACCATGGCCAAGAGAAAGTGAAAATTTGTCAAATTTGGTCCACGAAGAACAAACAACAAAGATATGTCCAAAATCCAATGCTATGGATGCCAAGAATATGGACACTACAAGAGGAATTGTCCTAAACTAAAGAAGGACAACAACAACAAAAGAAAAAGTGAAGAAGCGCATGTGACTCAAGAAATGAAAGAAGAAGACAAGAAGCAAAAGAGGGAAGATCCTCCGGATCTCTACTATGACCAAGTCTACTTCTTTACTTAAAGTCTTCTTTCAAAGTTTTGAGTAGTATAGGAGCATGTAGGTATAGAATAAAATTGCATGGCTAGAAACATCTTCTAGAATCTAGAAGCATGATGCACATAGAGTTTGAAATACTCATTTAAGAGGAGAATTTATAAATAGAACTAAATGCATGGTTAGAAATATCTTCTAGAATATAGGAGCATGGTAGATATAGCTCAAGTTATTCATGTAGGAGTATACCTAGAATAGGACCTCATCCACTATGAAAAAAATTGATCATGATTAAGAATCTTAGAAGACCTCCATCATCAAAAGGAAAGAAACATTTGTAGGGTATGGGTCTTCAAGATCCTATGATGGAATCTTCAAGAGAAGATTCATAAACAAATGTAGATTTCTCATTGGGAATCCCTTCATGGGATTCAAGAAAAGGATGATATGCAGGCAAGCTATGATGAAGCAAGAAGGGCCACACCAAGTACAACCAAATGAAGCTAAGATGATCAAAGGAGAATCAAGATGAGGTATGTATGCATCAAAGTTTAGTCATGTTATCATTTGCATATTATTGAGTCATGGGAATAGTTCTATAACATGATCAAGTAGGAAATAATCTCTTTCACCAATGACATGCTCGAAGGCATGTACTACAATACAACGAAGGTCAACAAAATAAAATACTCACATAAGGAGTATAAGATTGCTGACTAAGAAGCAAGTAAAGAAGAAATGCTGAATAGTCCTAGAAACAAGCAATGAAGAAGTGCTTTCACAAGGAGTAGAAAGTGGTTCACCAATCTATCCAAGAAGAAGCAAGTGAAGAAAGAGATCAAGCATGTGAAGAACACCATGATCACAAAGAATCACTATCTGACAAAGATCCATTGAAGACATCTCCTGAAAGAAGGCAAGACAACTTTGACTAAGAAAGGAAAAGATCAAAGGACCCTTAACACCTATGAAGGCCTTGGGTGTTGAATTTTCTAAGTCTATCTGTTAGAAAATTAATCTGTATTCTGCTGGTTTATTTCTTCTACTTGTAAATTCTGAACAAGTTATTTAAAACATTTAAATACCGAAATAAATACAATACAGTCACAACATCTACAGATCATCAGCTGAAAAAAACAAACACACGAGTGACACCGTTATTTTCAGACAAACGTCCCTGGAAAAACGCAATGCGGGAAAATCGGTGCAACTATTCTGAGGGTTTATTATTATGCAGTATTTCCTTGAGTACAACTGGGTACCTAACCGGCTCACCCGACAAAGAAAAAATACACGGCAACAATACCTCTCTATTCAGAAACAAGTATTCAGAAAACTTGTCCCACGAAACCCTCTCCAACGTCTCTGAAGCTCTGTGATAGCCCTTCTGGCCTCTGCGTCAGCCCTCTGAGGCACTGCATAGTCTCTGGGACCCTCTGCGTCACTCTTGCAACCTTTGTGTGGATGATGCAGTCCCTCTGGCCTTTGCGTTGTCTCTGTTGGGCTTTGCGTGGACTAAATTGGTTGCTGCCTCTCGCTCTCTGCTTCTGCGTTGGTCTCTTGGCACTATCTCTGCCTGTCTGCCCAGTACTCACTGCCCCTTGCCGCTAATCACTAATTCAACTTTGCTTAGCAACCCTGCTCTAGCAAAATGAATGACTGATCACTCTGGTGTGTTCTCCAACTGACCCTCAAGCCTCTTTTTATACTTTTCTCGTTGGTCCTTCAACGACCGAGATTAAATCTCTAATCAACGGATAAGATTAGATTTGGCTTGATCCATGACTTTTGGAACCTTCTAACCCAGTTTTATATTAATACCCATTAATATTTTATTTTTCCTAATTTTAGACTTAGGAACTCCATTAAAAATATTAATTTTATTAATATCTCCCAAACCAGGTACAATATGTCCAAACTATTTCTGGGTCTTGGAGATCTCATGTGCTTTAGCCTCTCCACTAATTTCATGGCCAGAGCACATCTGATGCTACCCCAATCAACACGCCCTCGCTAAGTGGTCTAGTAATACTCCACACTGAGCATCACTCTAATTATACGACACCGATACCTGTGCTGATGCTAGGCCTCCCCGCCCAACATCCTCTGCACTGCTGCATCTTGTACTGCTGCCCATGACCCTGCCACTGCCATTGCTGCATCCATACGGCAGTTCCCTCTGCATCCGTGCTATTGCTGGTCATTTCTCCCAACATTGCATCTGCATTGCAACCCCTTCTCATCATGTTGCATCGTGCTACTGCACACTGCTACTACACTGCAACCCCTTCTCATCATACTGCATCGTGCTACTGCATACTACGACTGCACTACAACTCTACTGAGAAGTAAGTCACTGATCCACCCAACTTCTGACATCCCTGTCAGGCTAGAAACACTCCTGATGTTGAAGCCGTCTCTGCCACTAACAAGTGCTCCCTCTACTGACCTTTGCGTTGTTGCAACAACTCCCTGCATCTTGCACCGTTGCACACCTCTCTGTGCCATCCTGCACCGTTGCATTGTGCCTCTCGCACTGTTGCAGCTTGCTAGCCTCGCGCTGCTTGGGGATTCCTGCACTGTAACACTCTGTGCTGCTTCATTCGCATCCGTCTCTACCTACATCTGCAAGTCCTGCTACTCCTCTTTGGGGCTCCCGTAGAAAGGTATAATCCAAGAGGTTGGGTACCTCAAGGATCCTGCCCCACATCGCCTGTAGTCCTCTTGACTACAGCGCGATGTCTCCCCACCTCTTCTTTAGAGGTACATGAGCACTCATGGCACAATCGTCATCCTCCTCGACTTCTTTCTCCGCCTTCGCTGGCGCTGCCTTAGAGTCAGAAGCCTCTCCATTACCCTTCTTCCTCGGACACTGGCTCGCATAGTGACCCAGTTCCCCACAATGGAAGCACTTGACCTTAGAGAGGTCCTTCTTCCTCTTCTCCTGCTTTCCCGCAGATGCCAGAGCCGCATCCTCTTCCTCTTCCTTCTTGATCTTGACCCCTTTGCTGCTACTTCCCATCTTGGTTAGCCATCTGATCTCTTCTTGAAGAAGAGCAGCCCACAATTCTTCCCAATTTGGAAGATTTGCCCTGCCTAGTATGCTCTGGACAAATGTCTCCCACTCCTCGGAGACTGCATTTAGTGCGGTTCTTACCATCAACTCCTGATCCGACGTGGCCCCTATGGAAGTCAGTTGGTCTTGGATCTCCTTCAATCGACCAAGGAAGAGATCTATCTGCTCTCCCTTCTGCACCTGGTATGACTGTTGCTGATTCGCAAGTAGCATCTTCCTCTGCACGGAAGTATGCTGGTACAACGTCTTCAGGGTATCCCACATTTCCTTTGCCGTCAACTTCTCGTTTGGTCAAAGAAGGAAGGAGTCTACTTGAGAAAAGGACATCACTAGGTAGAGAAGAGGAACATCTCGTATAAAGTTCTCTCAAGAAAGGTCTATCTCTAGACAAGCAACAAAGAAGGAGGACGAAGAGCTGGGGAGCAAAGTGCCGAAAGAAGGAAGTCTATGTGCCAGGAACAAAGTGCAGAAAGGAGGAGAGGACTTGACTTGTGCTTGGAGGACATCGTAGTCAAGGGTCTAGGGCTTGGCATTTATCAATAAGAAGCTCCAATAAGAGAAACTTACCGAAGGGTTTTCCTCTCTAAGAGCGAGGGGTTTTGGCCTTGGTAGAGAGCCAACATTTGTGTTCTTGTCTTTATGTTTTTGGTAGCAGTTTGATGAAACACGCACACACTAATAATAAGAAGAAGATCAAGCTAAGATAACTATTAAAGTGCTTCACAAATTGTTATCAACTGGAGAAGAATCCTAATACACACTAGTGCCCTTGATTCTTCAACACAGACCAACGAGCTTTTTCCACAGAGAGTAGCCTCAGACTAGCGAGCTTCTTTCACATAGAGTAGCCTCAGACCAATGAGCTTTTATTCCTCTTTCTTGCCTTAGATCAACGAGCTTTCTACACAGAGATGAGATCCGAATTGTGTCTTGGAGGAGAGTGAATAGGCTCAATATATAGTGATTTGTGTTGAAATTTGGGCAGTTATGGGACGCGTTTCCCCATAGAAACCCTAAGAACCAAAGGAAAGCCCATCGTGTCTGTTACGCACCACTTGTAGGTGGTGGATATAGGAGAATTTTTTCTCCTAGATGGTCCTCTGCTGGCAGTCTACAGCCCCTTGTAGCCACCAGATAGCTCGATGTGCCATTATCTCCGTCCCCTGAGCCAACCATGTGGTCTCTCGCCCACTTGTTATGATTGTATGTTTCAAGGTGGGCCTCCTAACCCCAAAGGTATGCCAACATTCATTGGTATGGTTGAGTAATTTTCCTTACTTGTCATGGGCACTTTTGTGCATGGATTGGTGGGGGTATTCAGTGGAAAGAGTGGGCTAAGTTTGTACTCTTGTCTACACTGCCCGAATCCATGATTAGCCTTGTATCCTAGTCCCGTGGAATCTTCTTTACTGGCCACTAGCTTTAGGGTTGGCACGACTTGGAAAATCCCGACTTTGGCGTTTCCAGACACCACATATATCACCCCCTTCCCCTCGTTTTAGCCCTATTCATCTCTTTTCCCGTCTGGGTCCACATGTGTCCACTGGGTCCACATATGGTCAGCCTCCCCTTTCCCTTGTCCACACCTAGGTTGGGCCTAGAACCATGCCCAAAGATTGATCCAATTAAAAAGAAAAGAAAAAGCATAATTTGGCCACTTTCAATAGGAAATGTACCACAAAATGCAAAACATGGTCAGGACATACAATTTTAGCATGTGGGCAAAAGCCAAACATGAGCTCTACCCCTTATCCATGGCCATCACCATGGTTCCTATGTGCCCTGGATGAGCCTCCTCTATCATTAAGGAACCCATGATTGTCCCAACTGTTGGTGGGAAATGAACCGCCCCACCTTAAGGGTGTGTCCACTGCCATATACTACACCTCATGCTCTCATCTACTGGAGCCCCGAGCAATTATGAAGAAAAATTAATCAGAGGCAAAAGGCATATGAGGAAGGGTGGAAAAACAAAGGTCGGGGTAACTCATGTACCATGATTTACTTCCTCCTACGTTCACATACCCAGGTGTGGGCTTCCCTTATTATAGCTACCCTTGTAGCATGACATGTGGTCTAGATGAATCCCTAGATTCCCACTCCGTTCCATTAATATATCATTTGCCACCTACCACTTGAGGGATGTACCATGTTGTTAAAATTGGCAACTAGGGCCAAACTCCATGTGGGTCATATTATTTATGGCAGCTGATATTTTTATTGGATCC
>APFE030015922.1:0-93753 GCA_000404065.3 Pinus taeda | reverse complement strand
TAGCAGGATGATTAATTCTCCTGTGAGGTCTGGATGATGTGTTCTCCATGACGATTGTGTAGTAGGATGATTAATTTTCCTGTGAGGTCTGGATGATGTGTTCTCCACGACGATTGTGTAGCAGGATGATTAATTCCCCTGTGAGGTCTGGATGATGTGTTCTCCATGACGATTGTGTAGTAGGATGATTAATTTTCCTGTGAGGTCTGGATGATGTGTTCTCCACGACGATTGTGTAGCAGGATGATTAATTCCCCTGTGAGGTCTGGATGATGTGTTCTCCATGACGATTGTGAGGACAAGATTGATTAAGTTCTCCTGTCGAGGCATCCTACCCATGCAGTTTGGGACTCATGGCTCATCTGATCAATGAGCAGGGAAATGAGGATAGGGACTATAGTAGTACCGATGGACGCATCGCTGTATCTACCGTACTCCCTATGCTAGGATGACCTTCATTGATCTGGGACTAGTGGTAGGAGTTGTACCCACTATGACATTGACTTCGGGTCGGTTGAGGATTGGTCTGGGACCTGTGGTACATACTCTGAGACTGACTTCGAGTCAGTAGAGTATTGGTCTGGGACCAGTGGTAGGAGTTGTACCTACTATGACACTGACTTCGGGTCGGTTGAGGATTGGTTTGGGACCAGTGGTACACACTCTGAGACTGACTTCGGGTCAGTGGAGAATGGTACGACACATTCTCGATCAGTTCTTCTTCTTCATGGTTCAACAGAGCTAAGTTGAGTAGGGCAGAGGCAGCAGAGCTGAGCAGAGCAAAGCAGAGACAACAGAGCAGAGCAGAGCTGCGGAGAGCTAGCAAAGTTGAGTAGAGCTAGCAGAGCTGAGCAGAGCAGTGCAGGGCACTGATGGCAGAGATAGTACAGTTGGTCATATGGATCAGCGGATGGAGTTTTCCCTAGTTGAGAGGGAGTGTTAAAATTGGCAACTAGGGCCAAACTCGTGTGGGTCATATTATTTATGGCAGCTGATATTTTTATTGGATCCCTCTCATTGAGAGGTGTAGGATTGATCTAAAGATCATTTGATTCCGATAAGTATTTATGAAGTTATGAATTTATTTATGTTATGGACAAATTGTTAAGTCAACTAGCAACTTATGTAGGCTCAGAAGCCCAATAGTCATGTCTATTCAACCTCTACGTTTTAGTATAAATAGAAGAGGACTTCAAGTCATTTCTACACACACTTGGATCTCTTCCTCTCTCTACTTGTCTTTGGGTTTTAGTAGGAGGAGAGATCCTAAGGAAAAGCTAGAATTGCCAGAAAAGTCGGAAACACTGGAACTGCCGGAATAGCCAGAAAAGCTGGAAACACTGGAACTGCCGGAAAAGCTGGAACTGCCGGACAAGCCGGAACTGCCGGAAAAGCCGAAAACGCCGGAAAAGCTGGAAATACCGGAAACGCCGGAAAAGTCGGAAAAGCCGGAAATGCCGAAACTGTCGGAATTGCTGGAAAAGCCGAAACTACCGGGAACTGCCGAAACAGCCGGAGCATCTGTCTCCGAAGGAAGGCAGCATGATGTATGAGATCATGGGCAGCATAATAAGCAACATGATGATATGAGCATGGGCAGCATAATGATGCATGATGATATGAGCATGGGCAGCATAATGATGAATGAGATCATGAGCATGGGCAGCTTGATGATGAATAAGACCATGGAAGATGCAGCATGATTAGCAGCATGAAGATGAGAGTAGCTCAGTCATCAAGGTTCAACACGTGACAGTACAGCAAGGTGTCACACGGTAATGTGCAGCAAATAGACGAGATGCAACACTATGATAGGTGAACGAGTCACCTTAGAGAATCAGTTGAAGCAATATGTTTTCAACTGATCTCATGCCGATATCAAAAGTCAAAGGGATTGACTTCTATTGTAAATGTACTATCTCTCTCACTTTCTCTGCTGAACTTTGAAGAACATAAAAGAAGAATTGATCAAGGGTTCCCAATTGGGGTTTGTCCTGGCTAGCACCACTCTTGTTCCTCTTCTCTGGCTTGTCTTCTGCGATTTATATTTATGTTCTATCTGCAGTTTACTTTATGCTGATGTGATTGCTAATGTGGAAAAGAAATTGAAATAAATTGCTCTAGCATAGAACATACCTAAAATTAACACATGGACATGTTGAAACTGCCTAATAGGGTCCTTGATTAGCCCCTTATTGAGTTTGGAGACACTTGTACATGCCAAAGCCCACTATGGAAGGGCATGCCACCATGAAGTGCCCCATTGATTCCATGACTTGTAAGCTCTTTTACATGATTATTTTGATGATTTGTTGTATTAGAGGGCAAGGGGACGCATTGGATCTTATGCAAGATTGCATGTGGGTCTCCATATTGCGCTTGGTCAACCTATACAGGGTCCTAGCCCTCCAGAGGGCCACATTGACGCTTGTAGAGCCTCCACCATAGTAGAGAATGCTTCATGGATCCCCAACACCACTCGTTGATTGCTCGTGTTCCACTTTTTGGATGAGGATGATGCACCTAGTTCACCATGCCCAACGGGCTCCACACATGCACCATACACTTCGCAGATTTTCTAGGGTCCAGAGGATGTCTCCCGCTGTAGAGGGAGGGCTTATGTCATCATCATAGCCCTTACAAATGGTCTATAGGGATTTCCGATCCACTTGGAGACCCATGAGGATGTCCTTGTGCCCTCACACCCACTTGGGAGCACCACATGTTCTTGCTTGGAAAACAAGGTGCCAACCCCTTGTCCACTATGTTTGGAGTCCAATTTTACATCATGGAATCCCTAGGACTTCATTAGGCCTCCTCAAAGGCCCAACGACTCGCTATATTGATCATTTTGCCCTCTTGAGAGGCTTATTCTTGTTTTATTGAGTTATTTTGTTGGGCTTGTCACCAAAAGTATTGTTATTATGCATGTTATTTTATGTTAGGTGCATTATTATTCCAAATTAGGCCATTCGAATCCCTTAGAGGATTGTATAAATAGAAGTGAGATGATTCATTTTCGTCATCATCACTTGGATTGGATTAGTCTCTTATGAGATTTTTGCACTTTTTGCTGGGATGAATTTTTGGAGCTTTTCTTGATGCACTATGATGTTTGGATTTTTCTCGTCTTTGGAGCTTCTCTAATGCGAAGCTGATAAATGGACATACTCTCTTTCTCATGTAAGTCGAAATTTTGATGTTATTCTTGTTATCTTACTGGTTAACTGCATGTATGGTTTTATCTTTATTCTTCTATGGGTTAAATGGAATGCAAAATTCTTTTGGAACCTTGAATAAGTGATTAAATGCATGCGTTGACTTTTGAGGGATTGGGCAAATGTTCCTAGAAGCACCTCATAGGTTAAAGACCTCGAAACATTATCTCCTTCGCAAATTGAAGTATAAATCTCTATTGATCTAGTTGCTGCCCTTGGAGAGGCTAGAAAAGATCAATTAGGGCTCCTTAGCTCACGAAATTCCACGATCTATGTGTATCATGACTCCATTAAGCCCAAGCAATAAGGCACTGATCCTTGTATCCCTTTGGTGGTCAAAATAACATTTCTTTTCTTTATTTCTTCCAATTCTAGGCCTAACCTAGAAGGTCTTCCAGGGCATCACATGGAATCATCTGTAGCCATCAAAACCCTTGAAAATTGGTCCACTACTGCGCTGTAGTTTGCTCAAGAGGTCTTCCAAATTTTAAGCAATTCTGATGGTGGAATCCCTAGATATAGCAAGCCCTAGCCACAAAACCATTTCTTACCCTAGGTTGATTTTGGGTTAGTGACATCATCAAGATCATTGCATCCAAATCTCAAAAGAAAATTTGTCCTTTGATCCTCTACTCTTCCTTAATTAGGTCAAGCCCCTCCTTGGTTGATCAACTGCATACCCTTGACCTAATTTTGGGTCCACTTGGTCCTGTGTGGTCCCGCAACTTGACAACTCCAATTCCACAAAGATCCCATAAAGGCCAATTCTCCATAAGGATTTTTGGGTCTAGGAAACCTCTTGAGAAGATATATTCCCGAACCCTAGCCTCAAGAATCCTCTTAGCCTTCCTAGAGAGCATATCACCTTGCTTTTCAAGCAAGAAAGCCATATAATTGAGTCTCTCTCGTGAATAGGCCTTTGGAATCACTCCTTATCCTCCTATTTGATCCATTCATCTAGTGATTTCCGTTATACCGAGTCTCCTCCCATCGGTGAAAGTCCATAAAGAGTAGGGAGCCTTAGCTAAGGTGACAGTGGGCTATCGCTCCATTGTTGTCCTTGACCTAGTAGTTGTTCTATAGGATCCCCTCCTAGGACCCCTGCTAGTTTGAGTGGTAACATTTTGGCGCCGTTGCCGGGGGCACGATATGTGTGTTTTGTTCCCCATACGACATATTGGCATATCATTATTGACGACTCCATTGGAAGAACGAAGCCCTAGTTCTTCATTGAACTTCAAAGTTAATGCTTGTAGGGTGAGGCAAGCATCTATTAAGGCATTTTAATTCACCGTGGCCGCTCCATTTTAATCCTAATATGAAAAATCATGAAAAATGGACTATTTTCAAAAGGAGATTAATCTTGGTCCTACATTTGCAAAACTCAATGATCAAGACCTTCAAGAACTGCAAAAGACTGTGGACAAATATTTTGAGTTTTATGAAGATTTATTGGAGAACATGGATAAGGAATTCATGCTCAGATTGCATGGGTCAACACAAAAGAAACTCTACATAATGATGTGTGCCTATGAGAAGGATCCTAGTTGTCTTTTTGACTTCGCTGGCCTAACCTATGCTTTAATATTTTGACTGACCTAATCAATGAAAAATATTATAATCAATCGCAAAGCCCCACAAAATGTAACCTATTAGATGATCAAGGTGACATTGAAGAAAGTCCAAATGTGAAGGATCATCATAAAAGTGAGGAATATATGGAAGAGTTGAAGCAAGCTAAAGAAGATAGTGATGAGGACCTTCAAGATGCAAACTTAAGGATTGAGAATGTGCAGGGCATGAGTGAAAACCCTATTGAAGCCTGTGAAGATGAACACAATGAAGTAGAGACTTTCATTCAAGAAAGGGTGCTTGAGGGTATGAATATTGTAGCTCCCTGTGAAAATTGCATTTCTGATTTCTTGTGCATTAGTGAGGGAAAATGGGATATGGGCAATCATCATTCTAACAATAACCCTATTTATGATACTGACATGGAAAATGAGGTTGAAATTGATTCTTCTTTTCTCCAGGATGTTACTCATAATGATATCCCTACTCACACAATCTAAAGGGGGGATTGTGGTTTTCCCTCACATGAAGAAGGTTTATTGGAAATGGAAGGCCCCATTTATGACATCTATGATGACACTAGTGAAGACCTTGTCTTCCCATACCTTCCCTAGGATCCTGATAACATAGGTACATTACCCCTGAGTTCGCACCTTGCCCTTTCTCACATTAGCACCATCATTGATGATCCTTTTGTCCCTCCTAGGTATGATGTGGAGGAAGAACCATCCATTATTTGTATCCCTCCTCCCCCCTCATACCCTCAAGATTCTGAATATGATCATCGCGAGCAACTTGCTTGTTGTGTCTCCCCTTGTCATCGATCTCTCTTTCCTCCCAGTCATGACCATATGGTGGTCATAAATCATGACATTAATGATTGGGACCATAATGGGGATGATATGCCTGAGGTTGCTATCCACTGGGGGTTTATGAGCTTAATTGTTGATATCTCTATATTTTGGTTGGAAGAAAGGATCCTATGGAAAAGATGGAATCCCTTGGCTCCCTCTTTCCCCGTGATACTCCATGCGTGCTCTCTTCATTTTCCGGCCTCCTGTCCTTGTGACCTTCCATGTTGTCATTCCTAACTCTGCCTTTGGATCTATCGCATGAGTATAAGGGTAGTTGCTTTCATATTGACTGGATAATATGTTGGTTAGGGTACGATGCATGTTAGGGTAGGATGCATTGCATGCTCATTTTCCCCATTAGAACTAACATCATATGATATTATCATGCTAGATTAGCTGCTTTTAGATTAAGATTGCATTTGAAATTTCATTTAAAATATATTTACTAGTTGATTTTTAGTGGCCTAATACTAAGAATGGGTGATCATAAGACACCACAAAAACATGCTGCCCCATGTTCTTGGTCTTTGATATGTGCAGGTAACAGGTCTACGGTACCAAGAGACTGCTGGCGTTCTCATGACCTCCTGTAGCTTCATGTACCTCTCCAAGAGCTCATGTCCCAGTTGGAGCTAGATGTTTCCCACCACCAGTGGGTAGTGTATATAGGAGAATTTTTTTCTCCTAGATGGTCCTTAGCTGATAGCTAGCAGCCCCCTGCAACAACCAGATAACTTGATGTGCCATTATCTCAGCCACCTGAGCCAACCATGTGGTCCCTCACCCACTTGTTATAATTGTATGTTTGAAGGTGGGCCTCTTGACCCCGAAGGTATGCTAGCTTTTCATTGGTAAAGTTGAGTAATTTTCCTTACTTGTTGTGGGCACTTTTGGGCATGGATTAGTGGGGGTATTTGGCGAAAAGAGTGGGTTAGGTCTGTACTCCTGTCTCCACTGCCCAATTCTGTGGTTAGCCTTGTAACCTAGTCCCGTGGGATCTCCTTTATTGGCCACTAGCTTTAGGGTTGGCACGAAGAAAATCTCGACTTTGGTTGTGTGGTCCCGCTTCTCGACACCACATACATCACCCCCTTCAACTCATTTTAGCCCTATTCATCTCTTTTCCCATCCGGGTCCACGTTTCCATTGGTTCCACATGGGTTAGCCTCCCCCTTCCCTTGTCCACACCTAGGTTGGGCCTGGAACGATGCCCGGAGGTTGATGCAGCGAAAAAGAAAAGAAAAAGATAATTTGGCCACTCTCAACAGGAAATGTGCCACAAAATGCAAAAGATGGCCGAGACATACAAATTTATCAAGTGGGCAAAAGCCAAACATGAGATCCACCCCTTATCCATGTCCATCACCCTGGTTCCAATGGGCCCTAGATGAGCCCCCTCCATCATTAAGGAACCCGTGATTGTCCCAACCCCTGATGGGCAACGAACCACTCCACCTTAAGATTGTATCTACTGCCATATACTACACATCATGCTCTCATCCCCTGGAGCCCGAGCAATTATGAAGAAAAATCAATCAGAGGCAAAAAGCATATGTAGAAGGGTGGAAAAACAAAGGCTGGGGTAACTCATGTACTGCAATTTGCTCCCTCCACTCACATACCCAGGTGTGGGCTTCGCTTATTATAGCTACCCATGTACCATGACATGTGGTCTGGATGAATCCCCTGATCCCAATTCCATTCCATTACTATATCATTTTCCACCTACCACTTGAGGGATTTACCATGGACATGTCACCCCCTTTAAAGGTTGAAACCGCCTAATAAGGTCCTTGATTAGCCGCTTACTGAGCTTGGAGTCACCTGTACATGCCAAAGCCTACTATGGAAGAGCATGCCACCATGAAGTGCCCCATTGATTCCATGACTTGTAAGCTCTTTTAATTGATTATTCTAATGATTTGTTGTATTGGAGGGCATGGGAACGGATTGGTTCTTATGTAGGATTGCAAGTGACTCTCCATATTGGGCTTCGTCACCCTATACGGAGTCCTAGCCCTCCAGAGGGCCACATTGATACTTGTAGGGTGAGTGTTGAGAGCCACGAGCGTCCACCATAGCAGAGAGTACTTTATGGATCCCCAACACCACTCTTTGATTGCTCATGTTCCACCTTTTGGATGAGGATGATGCATCTGGTTCAACATGCCCAACCGGCTCCATACATGCACCATACACTTGGCAGATGTTAGAGGGTCCAGAGGATGTCTCTTGATGCAGAGGGAGGGCTTATCCTAGCCCTTACAGATGGTCTACAGGCATTTTCGATCCACTTGGAGACCCATGAAGATGTCCTTGTACCCCCACACCCACTTGGGAGAACCACAGGTTCTTACTTGGAAAACAAGGGGCCAACCCCTTGTCCACTATGTTTGGAGCCCAGTTTTACATGATGGCACCCCTAGGACTTCATTAGGTCTCCTCCAAGGCCCAACGACTCACTATATTGATCATTCTACCCTCTTGAGAGGCTTATTCTTGTTTTATTGAGCTATTTTGGTGGGCTTGTCACCAAAAGTATTGTTATTGTATACATTATTTTATTTTAGGGGCATTATTAGTCCAAATTAGGCTGTTCGAATCCTTTAGAGGATTGTATAAATAGAAGTGAGATGATTCATTTTCATCATCATCACTTGGATTGGATTAGTATCTCTTATGTGATTTTCACACTTTTTGTTGGGATGAATTTTTGGAGCTTTTCTTGATGCACTATGATGTTTGGATTTTGCTCTTGTCTTTGGAGCTTCACTAATGCGAAGTTGATAAATGGATATACTCTCTCTCTCATGTCAGTCAAAATTTTGATGCTATTCTTGTTATCTTTTTGGTTAACTGCATGTATGTTGTTATCTTTATTGTTGTATGGGTTAAATGTAATGCGAAATTCTTCTGGGACCTTGAATAAGTGATTAAATGCATGCATTGATTTTTGAGGGATTGGGCGAATGTTCTTGGAGGCACCTCTTAGGTTAAAGATCTCGAAACTTTTTCTCCTTCGCAAATTTGAAGTATAAATCTCTATTGATTCGGTTGCTGCCCTTGGAGAGGCTAGCAAAGATCAATTAGGGCTCCTGAGCTCCCGAAATCCCATGATCTATGTGTATCTTGAATCCATTAAGCCCAAGCAATAAGGCATTGATCCTCGTATCCCTTTGGCGGTCAAAATAACATTTCTTTTCTTCATTTCTTCCAATTCTAGGCCTAACCTAGAAGGTCTCCTAGGGAATCACACAGAATCATTTGTAGCCATCCCAAACCCTTGAAATTGGTCCACTACTGTGCTGTAGTTTGCTCAAGAGGTCCAAATTTCAAGCAAATATGACATTTGAATCCCAAGATATAGCAAGCCCTAGCCACAAGACCATTTCTTGCCCTAGGTTGATTTTGGGTTAGTGACCTCATCAAGATCATTGCATCCAAATCTCAAAAGAAAATTTGTCCTTTGATCCTCTTCTCTTCCCTAATTAGGTCAAGCCCCTTCTTGGTTGATCAATTCCATACCCTTGACCTAATTTTGGGTCCACTTGGTCTTGTGTGGTCCCGCAACTTTACAACTCCAATTCTCAAAGATCACGTAAAGGCCAATTCTCCATAAGGATTTTTGAGTCTAGCAAACCTCTTGAGAAGATATATTCCCGAACCCTAGCCTCAACAATCCTCTTAACCCTTCGTCTGAGCATATCACCTTGCTTTTCAAGCAAGAACGCCATATAATTGAGTCTCTCTTGTGAATAGGCCTTTGGAATCACTCCTTATCCTCCTGTTTGATCCATTCATCTAGTGATTCACCTTATACCGGGTCTCCTCCCATCGGTGAAAATCCGTAAAGAGTAGGGAGCCTTAGCTGAGGTGACAGTGGGATATCACTCCATTGTTGCCCTTGACTTAGTAGTTGCTCTATAGGCTCTCCTCCTAGGACCTCTGCTAGTTTGAACAGTAATAGTGCCCTAAAGAAAATTTATATTGGTTAATGGAAAATATTATTTTAAAGTGGTTCACTCTCCTCATATTATTATATTGCGTAACAAATTTACTTGGGCAAACTTTCATCTAAATATTTGGCAAATATGTTTAAAAGTTATTAAGGATAAAATAAAACGTTCCCTTCCAAGTCGAGTTCACCAACAGGGGTTACGATGGCCCCAAGGGCACCTCATTGATTTATATAAATATAATCTTATCGTTTATGATTCGACAATGGCTCTAATGTTAAGACAAGCAACTCGCATACCTATTCCTATGTATTGCATTACTGCATATGTGATGGATCGTATTTGAGACTGCTTGCATATGTAATAGCATTAATCTATGTATGATTTGCATCTATGGGTTGTCGAAATTTTTGTGTCTTGCATTAATTTATTTGTGACTTGCAGAAATTCTGTGACTTGCATAAGTTTACAATGGCGCACACAAGTTCACAGTTTGGTTCGCATAGGATCATAATTTGACTCGCATTAATTTATGGCTCGTTTTATTATTTTGTAATGGATCATTCTTAACTTCTCTTGGCATCACTTGACTTTGTATTGGCACTTTATAGTAGATATTGTGAGATGTATCTCATACTTAATATACCTTTGTATCTCAGTTGAGCATTTGATGAATATCTAATAGAAGAAGAATTTGGTTGGGTTTTCCCCCTTGTGGGGTTTTGCCCTAGTCTCTGACCTAAATCCTAGTGTCTCTATTGTGCATGCTTTTCTTCTATTGTTCTTTACTTTTTTACTACATTGTTGATGTTATTGTTCTCTCTACATAATTGCTGACGATAATATGATGTGATGGGGTGAATGTAATGCATAATGTTGAAAGAGTTTATAAATGCAATTATTTACTACAAAGAGCAATCTAGCCCTAAAAATTAACATGGTATCAGGGCTGGGCTGAAGAAAACTCATTGAGATCAACTCTCTGAAGACACCAATGTATATGACAAGAGTGGAAGAGATGAAGATGGTGGAGACCTAAAAGAATGCTAGGGTTTGAAGGAAACCCTAGGAAGCCTTTTTTCTTGTAAATATAAGCTAGGGTTTGAGAGAAACCTTAGGAGTGGCCTTGATATGGAAAATATGTAATATGATTCAAAATTGTTCATGATATGATCTGTAAAAATCCATCCAATTATTCAAGTACCTATGACAGATTCAGAGAAACCCTAGTTGGACTTGTCTCCTACCCAATAGGAAATGGTATGATGCAAATCTAGTAATCATCCTATACATTGATCATCGGGCTTGGAAGGATTTGGAATGAGGATACATATGGTATTCAAGAGGACACATTTCCTCTGAAGTTGACATTGACATATGGTTGTTGAACAAAGGTGCCTCATGGCTAAGAGGGAGTTGATAACTTCTTTTTATTCTTGTTAAAGATAAGTATTTTCAAGGCTTGTGTTATTTTTTTATGACATACTCTTATTGAGATTTATCATTTTTAAACTATTTTTTATTTTTGCTGCATGAATATTTGAATGATTCTTTCACTAACCTCTTGGATATGTTCAAGGAAAGAAGATCCTTCTTAAGGATCATCAAGGTATAGAGTATTGCAAGAAGAGTAAACTCCAAGAGGGAGTTGGTGAAGGATAATGAAGGAGCCATTCTCATAGAGAAGAAAGACAATCCTACCTCAACATCATGTACACTTCCGTTATGCTTATTTACTTTGCTCTTGTACAACTTTTGGCCAAATGACATAGTGGCCATAATAACAAAAAAGAAAAAAGGCACAAAAGCAGAGGAAAAAGTGCCATTCCAGATCTAAGTGAAAATGGTCCCATTGGACTTGTTGTTTCATCAAGTTGAAGTAGTGAAATCTAATTTGTGGTCCCTTGGTGGTTCGAATATCGAAAAAATAGAACTGCCCAAATTAGCGGTTTCCTAAAAAATGATGAAACTGAATATATAAGGTCCTCTGGTCGACAATTAGGCCATGAAGGGTCTAGAATTGGACCAATGTGATTGAGTATCATTGGACCTTAAACCCTTAGTAGTAAGAAGTGCTACTAGGGTTAAGACTTCCAACATTAGAGTTAGTAGGATTAGGACATATAACACAACATTTGTTATGGACCATGTGCCTTAAAAATGATAAGAAACCAATAATTACTATTTTGTTCGAGGGGGAAACGTCCTTTTACCATGAATACAAGTACAAGACGAAACATAACAATATAACAATAACAATGCAATCACTCAATATCTAGGGATTAATAAGGGTTTTTAGTGTTGAATAATCTAGGGCAAGTGGGATTAATGTTATTCTTCTTGTCTTGATAACTATTTGTGAGGCACTTTCATTTACTTGTTAGCACAATCTTCTTCTTTACATTATTAGAGTGTGTGTTTCATATTTCACCAAATAGCTACCAAAAGAAAAGAGACAAGAACACAATAAGTTGGCATTTGCCAGGGCCAAAACTTCTCCCTCTTGGAGAGGAAAACCCGCACATAATTCTTCTTATAGAGATGCCAATTGATGAACACCAAGAACATGACCCTTGACATACTATGCCATTCCAAGACCAAGACACCAATCCTCTCTTTTGTCACTGCTGAGTTCTTCATCATTACTGCTGCTTCACTGAGGAAATCATTGTTGCACAACATTGCTACCCCTTCGCTGAGATCCTTGCTGCTTCTTTCCTGAGACCGAGATCATGATTAAGTTCAGTGTGCTAAGAAAGCATTACTGTGTGATCACTGAGCTTCTTCTTGTCACAATGAGATCACTGTAATCCTTCTTGTCAAGACAGTGTCTCCATTCAGTATGCCGAGACAATGATATCATTACTATGAGATCATTTAACCATGATCATGTTGACGCTGCGTGTACTATTGTGTAATCTGAGATCATGTTCATTACCGAAATCATGACTGTCTTCATCCTGTGCTAAGACTTTGTGACTGCATTCTCCTTGCACCGAGAGCTTTATTATCATATTTAAGTTGAGACTGATATCACCGAGAAGGTTACATTGTCACTGAGATATCCGAGACTCTATTCTTCTTGCACCCATCCGAAGTTGCAGGTTGTGCTGTCCGAAGTTTCAGAGTGATCCGAAGTTGTGTTTCCTGCTGTGATCCTAGCAGGGTATTTATAGTAGTCACATCTCCATAAATAAGCTGACATTACATTGCGAAGCGTTGTGTCTATTTATTGAGCTGTCATGAGTGAATCTATTTCTTTTTAGGCCGACATGACTGTCTTTTAATTTGATTTCCAAGCCAACTTGACAAAGAGAATGGTGCTTGTCATTTGGAGGGTTGCTAGAGACTAGGTTGACCCATTTTCATTACATAGATGCTCAAGTAGAGCTCTTCAATATAATTTTGACTCTTTGACTTTCCTAGACCTATGGAATGAGCAAGAAACTCATTCATATTATTTATAAAAATAATAATTCTTTTTCTTGACAAGTACAAAGATCAAAATTACATTGACAAATAATGAAACCTAGTTACCCTTTTCTTCAACACTCCCTCTTAACTATGGAGGTATTTACAATGGTACTTAGTTATTCTCAATCTGAAGAGTTTCTCATAAGAAGAATCGGATTGGTAATCCCATCTGTATAGCCTCATATCAATCGGCATTGTCATAGTGCAAGGCCTTGACTAACAACTCGATCTCTTTACGAGATCATGAGCTACAATGCTGGCAAGACCAATGATTTATAAACACCTTCATTATTGTCTCTCAAGGTACAAACCCACCCGGGTGTTCACTGAGTATGACCTTCTAGGACTATTCTTATCTCGGGTTCCCAGCCCTCAAAGAATATCGGTCCTCTTGCCTACTCTTGTCTTGGATGCCCTACACATCCTCAAAGAGTATCGGATGCCAGATGATTACCCAACCCTCCATTCTTTCTTCCCAGGTGAAGACAACAATGATGTGTCTATCATGTGTCTACATTTCCATTCATGGCCTTCATCTAGACTTACGGCTGTTAGTCCTGGTCTAGTGCATGACA
Source organism: Pinus taeda (assembly GCA_000404065.3). Classification (NCBI taxonomy): domain Eukaryota; kingdom Viridiplantae; phylum Streptophyta; class Pinopsida; order Pinales; family Pinaceae; genus Pinus; species Pinus taeda. Next base: position 80,104 of record APFE030015922.1, on the reverse strand, counting down.
CATGACATGGAAAAAACACAATTGTCAGCCCTTTGTAATCAGGGGTGATCTTAATTCAAACTCCCTCTTGATCAGGGACCTGTCAGAGCTCCCTCTTAGCTAGGGACTTTTCTATATATCTTTTTTTTTTTTTTTGTGGGTCCTTTAGCTGCTTGATCAACTTGTCTCCTTGATGTCATGAAATTTAGTTGAGCTTCTTCCTTGTAGGGCAACAACCATCGATCACTTTCCTTCTTATTCCGTCATGTCATTCCTTTCTTCATGGAAAGTGGCCTTCTTGGTACATATCTGGAGTCTTCTTCATATGGCTACTTCTTTTCCCTCCATGCTTCTTTCAGGAGTTTCCATCCATCGCATGAATGTTGGTTGCACTTGTACTTACAAGTCTTGTTTGAGTAGCCGTGCGTTATCCAGATATTATTGAAGAAATCAAAACATCATATTACATCAAATCATACCTTACGAGATGGCTCTTCATCGTGACATCTTTATGTAGGTATCAACATCCAACATCTCCCAAAGATATCCATTATCAAGGGTCTTCATTCTTTTCAGACTTTCATCAGAGCCTTCATATCTTTCTGAGAGATTTCCTAGTCAAATCTTCTTGGTCTTTTGGATGTTGATTGCCTTCATCATGGTTGCATATCTCATGATCTCTTCCTTCCTCAGATTTCATAGCTTTCAATTGGAGTTTCTTTATTGTAGTCAATCACCTCATACTTCATATGAGGACATATTATGTTGATTTTATCTAGTGTGACTTATGCCTTCCTGCATCTTTTCAGAGGAAGTGATCCTTTTTCTTTTGATCATGCTTCTTAAGATAGAAGCAAAGGTCCATATTACCTGCAATCATACGACATGACATCATAATATTAAACACAAACATATATACCTTATTTTACCTTCAAGTCATTGAGGTTTCTTCCAACAACTTCCTTGATTGAAAAGATCTTCAATCCCTTGATCTGCTTCATGTCATATCATCATCTCATGGATTCCATACATTGGAGTTCTTGTTGAAACACTTGCTTCCTCTCTAGATTAGTGAACCCTACGATGAGGATTCCATCAGAGAATTTTGAGAATCTTGTATATCCCCAACTGGCAGATGCTTCCTTTTTGACTTGTTGTATGATGAGCCTTAGATGACTCCTTTCTTTCCTTCAATGTCCATTGAGGTTCCCAAGAGCTATATATCCTACATGTTGTTTGCCATGGATTTTTGTCCTTCATTATCGTTATGGAGATGTTACGAGCTCTTGTTTCTAATGCTTCCATGATGCCATGATGCATCTTATTATCATTGAATTTGTCATTTATAACACAAGATTTAAGAGCTTATGATAGGACCCTTTTGTGAGGGATACTATCTTACCCGTAGGAGAGATTTGTTACTCCCTCTTTCCTTGGCCCTTTTCTTCAGCTTCCTCCATCTTTCAGTGATATGAGCTTCCAAAATAATCTATAGCATTGAATCTTAACTATACTTATTTTTGTCTTTGCTTGAGGACCAACCTTCCCTTTCCTTTCTGCACAAGGTTGAATTCTGTTATCCTTTAATACTATAGACTGCAACTTGTCTTTCTCTATCTAGCATAGAGACCACAAATTGCTGGGTGAGGTAACCTTCTTTGTTCATTGATATTTGTTACCTTGCTCATCAATGATGACTACCTTCTTATCATCTTTCCTAGATCTTCATGAAGTTATTCCTTCATTCTTTGATACCTTTACTACTGTATAGGTCTAAGGGACCTTCTTTACTTTAATTTCCGAGAGTATATCTAGCATTTCATATATCTCTCTTTTTTTCTCCTCTTCTGCTATTTAGGTATGAGAGGACTTTTGAGTGATATCGTATGAATCCTATGAATCTCTTGATGGATTCAAACAATGCTTGATCTTCATAGACCTTTTCATAGATATCAATGATTTCTCTTTTCTATGAGGATTATGACAATCCTCCCTATTCTATGCAAGGACTTTCAATTATCTAACTGATTTATAAATCCCCTTGCAATCATGAAATCATTTAACCAAATCTGATTATAAAATTGAAAGATACTTACTTGGTGTGTGAAGAGGAGATCTTCACCTTGATGCTTCTTTTGCTTGAGCTGCCCATCATTAGTATCCTTTCATCACGACTTCCTTCGAGGCCTTCTAGCACCATGACATCAGTGGTCTTAACATCACCGAGACTGCGTCACGACCTTCCTAAATCATTTTAAGGTACTTTTTACTTCAACATATTGTTGACTTGTTAGTGATACTATGTTCTGATCCGAGTACCATGCTATTGAGATCATAATCATAGACAAAATTCGAGACTGTGACAAGTATATTGATATGGCACTGCACAATGATGTCTATGTGCATTGTGTAGAGAGGCAGTGTATTGAGAGCCCAAACTTGTCAATGAATAACATAACTAAATTGTGGGTGGCACTGTATAGATGGACTGTCTCATCACCGAAACTGCTTCAATGTAATGACTGTATTGAGACAATGATGCAATCATGGATTCTGATAGGTATTCTTTGGATTACTTCTGCAATATATATATATATATATATATATATATATATATATATATATATATATATACACCTGAGGCTATCTTTTATTGCATGGAGAAAGTTTAGTGATCAAGAAGTGAGGATCCCTGATATACTCCATCAAACTGAGCATGAGTTGAGTGCATGACTGTAATTACTGAAGTTGATACTCCATGATTCTTGTAGACCTGCTTGTTGTATACTTGCTCCTTTAATCCTTTCAACTTGCTTTGATGTCCTTGAAGACAGATCCTTGTATGTCTCTTTTGCTGCCTGTCATTTGACTTCAACACCTTAGCTCCGATACCATGCTGAAAAATCTAGGGCAAGTGGGATTAATGTGATTCTTCTTGTCTTGATAACTATTTGTGAGGCATTTTCATTTTCTTGTTAGCACAATCTTCTTCTTTACATTATTAGAGTGTGTGTTTCATATTTCATCAAATAGCTACCAAAAGAAAAGAGACAAGAACACAATAAGTTGGAATTCTGCCAGGGCCAAAACCTCTCCCTCTTGGAGAGGAAAACCCGCACATAATTCTTCTTACAGAGATTCCAATTGACGAACACCAAAACCATGACCCTTGACTTATGACTTACTATGCCATTCCAAGACCAAGACACCAATCCTCTCTTTTGTCAATGCTGAGTTCATCATTACTGCTGCTTCACTGAGGAAATCATTGTTGCACACCATTGCTGCCCCTTCGCTGAGATCCTTGCTGCTTCTTTCGTGAGACCGAGATCATGATTGAATTCAGTATGCTAAGAAAGCATTACTGTGTGATCACTGAGCTTCTTCTTGTCACAGTGAGATCACTGTAATCCTTCTTGTCAAGACAGTGACTCCATTCAGTATGCCAAGACCGTGATATCATTACTATGAGATCATTTTACCATGATCATGTTGAGGCTGTGTGTACTATTGTGTAATCTGAGATCATCTTCATTACCAAAATCATGACTGTCTTCATCCTGTGCTAAGACTTTGTGACTGCGTTCTCCTTGCACTGAGAGCTTTATTATCATATTTAGGCTGAGACTGATATCACCGAGAAGGTTAAATTATCCACTGAGATATCCGAGACTTTGTTCTTCTTGCACCCATCCAAAGTTGCAGACTGTGCTGTCCGAAGTTGTGTTTCCTGCAGTGACCCCAGTGGGGTATTTATAGTAGTCACGTCTCCATAAATAAGCCGACATTACATTGTGAAGCATTGTGTCTATTTATTGAGCCGTCGTGAGTGAATCTAATTTTTTTTAGGCCGACATGACTGTCTTTTAATTTGATTTCCAAGCCGACATGACAGAGAGGATGGTGCTTGTTATAAAGAAAATACCAGCATAGAGAAAGCCAAGAAATAACTCGAAAGAGTTCTTTGTATTCGGTGTAAGAGAGCAAACACTTTCTTATATAGGTTACATTAACACTGAGTCAATCCACTTTATGAATGTGGGATTGATTAATAAGACAAAAAGCAAAAGGTATAACATAAACTTAAATGCCTAAGTCTAATTTATTATTGACCATTATTAGATAATTTAATACCCTCCCTTAATGGTCAATTTACTAACTACACCAAGCTTATCCAGGAACTTTACATATTTTTCAGGACCCAAGGGCTTGGTAAGAATGTCTGCATTTTGATCGTCTATGGGACAGTACTGCAGCTGAATTGATCCATCTTCTACAAGTTGTCTGATAAAATGGCAGTGTATATCAATATGTTTTGATTGCTCGTGGAAGACTAGATTTTTGGCAAGTTTCATCACCCCTTGATTGTCGCAAAAGAGGTGTGTGGGCTCAGTTTGTTGCATATGCATATTTGAAAGCATCCTCCTGAGCCAAACTGCCTCGCATGCTCCTTTCACCGCTCCTCGATATTCTGCTTCTGTTGAGGAAAGGGCTACTGCATGCTGTTTCTTGCTGGTCCATGTGATTGCACATGTGCCAAGGCTGAAGACATATCCAGAAGTGGATTTTCTGTCATCAACAGAACCTGCCCAATCTGAATCTGCATATCCACTCAACCTGGATTCTTTGCTTCTGTTATAAAGAATGCCAAAGTCAAGTGTCCCTTTCACATATCTCAGAACTCGTTTTGCTGCGGTCGAGTGTTCTACTTTTGGCGCTGTCATGAACCTGGAGTAGCTCACAGCAAAACATAAGTCAGGTCTAGTGGCTGCAAGGTATATCAAGCTCCCCACTAGTTGCCTGTATATGGACTCATTAACTTCCTTAGAGTCCGTCTGGGCTGAAAGTTTCAACCCTTTCTCTAGGTGTAGATGAGATTTTGCAATCTGTCATTCTAAATCTATCCAACAAACCTCTGGTATATTTTGATTGTGATATGAAGATGCTGCTACCTGTTTCCCAGACTTCTACACTTAAACAGTAGCGTAGGAGGCCTAAACCAGTCATGTCAAAAGCTTTTCTTATATTATTTTTTATCTGTTCTATAGCCTTTTCTTCACTACCTATGACAATGATATCATCTACATATATAACTAGAAGGATGATATCATTACCAACTCTTTGGACATACATGTTGGAATCTGAAGGACTCTGCTGGAACCCCTGTTCATCTTAATGTACCATGCTCGAGGTGCCTGCGTCAAGCCATATAGAGCCTTCTTCAGTCGACAGACCAAATGCTCCTTTCCTGAAACCTGAAACCCTTGTGGTTGTTGCATGTTGTCTTCTTCGTACAAATCTCCATTGAGGAAGGCACTTTTCGCGTCCATTTGATGGACTCTCCAGCCAAACTGTGCTGCCATGGCTAGAACAAGACGAATGCTGCTCATCTTTGCTGTGGGAGCAAAGCTTTCCTCATAGTCGATGCCTTCTCTCTGAGAGAATCCTTTTGCAACTAATCTTGCTTTGTGTTTGTCAAGTGTACCATCTGCTTTGTACTTGACCTTGTAGACCCATTTTCAGCCTATGGGTTTCTTCCCTGGTGGAAGAGATGTGAGATCCCAAGGCTGATTTTTCATCAAACTCTCATGTTCAGATGCCATGGCTTTCTCCCATTCAGGTCTTCCTTTTGCCTCCTCAAAGTGTTGTGGCTCATAGATTTCCTGTAGGTTAGCCATAAGAGCAAAGTTAACCATAGATGGTTTTTGTATGCTCTTTCCTCTAGATGATCATCCCTTAATCATTTCTCCTATCCAAACATCACCAATGGTGTTGTGCCACCATTTTGGTCTTGTCTTGGGATCTTCCCCACCCAAATTAGTATTGCCACCATGACTTGGGCTTCCTGTAGGAATATCATTTGACTGTCGAATCAGACTGTCAGGAGTAGAAATCACCGAACTATGAGTCTCATCTTCCCCCCCTTCAGGTGGAGCTGCCTGAAGCCTGATACCTGAATTTGTTGGTACCTCTGGGTGTTTGGTAATTCGGGACTCAGCCTGATACCTGAATTTGTTGGTACCTCTGGGTGTTTGGTAATTCGGGACTCAGAAGAAGATTGGAAATGTCCAATATCTTCATCAACAACAATATCTTTGCTGAAGATCACTTGATAAGTCGCTGGATCAACCAACCTGTAAGCCTTGTGAGTGTCACTGTACCTTGTAAGCATCAATTTCTTGCTCTTTGGATCTAACTTGGTTCTTTTTTGAGCTGGAATCCAAGTATACGCAGTAGATCCAAAGACTTTTAGATGACTCACTTTAGGCTTTCTACCAGACCATGCTTCCTCCGGTGTCTTCTTCTTTACCGACATCGTTGGAGATCTATTTAGTAGGTAAACTGCTATGAATACTACTTCAACCCAAAACCTTTGTGGAACAGACCTGTTCTGCAACATACATCTGGCCATCTCCATGATGGTGTGGTTTCTTCTTTCAACTATTGCATTCTGTTGTGGAGTGTAGGGTGTGGTGTGTTGTCTCTTTATGCCATGCTTAGTACAAAAGTTTTGGATTTTTTTGGAACATAATTCTCCACCATTATCAGACCTAAGAGTGGTTATGTGACAACCTGACTCTTTTTCTACTAATACTATGAACTTTTGAAATTCATTAAACACTTCAGAGTTTAATTTGAGAAAATACACCCACATTTTTCTACTAAAATCATCAACAAACAACAGAAAATACCTGGCACTGGTGATCGATGACGTGTTCATTGGTCCACAAATATCCGCATGAACCAGTTGAAGGACCCTTTGCGCTCTCCAAGCTTGTCCTTCATCAAATGGTGATCGATGCTGCTTGCCAACCTGGCAAGCTTTGCAAACTCCCTGGATCTTCAGTGCTATATCCAAAAGTCCATCGACAAGTTTCTCTCGAGCCAACTGAGAGAGATAAGTCATATTAAGATGCCCATACATCAGATGCCATAGTCTACCAATATCTGATGCAGATTTGGCTACCAATGCATGTTCTTTTACATGACCAATGTCTACCAACCTGAACAAACCATGATCTTCTACACCAAAAGCAACAGTCCGCTTGGTGTTCCTGCCAACTATATAGCATTTATGATTGCTAAAGTTGATATCTATATTTGGACAATGTCGTATAATTTGACTCACTAATAGCAGATTGAGTTCCATACCTGGCACATGGTAGACATTGAGAAAGGGTAATGCTTTTTCTCCAAAGGAAAACTGAATATGTCCTTTACCAATGACCTTATACTCGGCCCCGCCACCAAATATTACTGAATCCTTGGATGAGCATGCCCCGAACTCTGTGTACCAATCCCGCCTGTTGGTGAAATGTCGGGATGCTCCAGAATCAATATACCAAGCTGATGATTTGGATTGGTCTTCTTGGGTTGTGGCATTGAAGGCATAGAAGGTTGATTCCTTCTCCTCGATGTGCTCTGCAACATGAGCCTTTGGCTGAGGCCCTCACTAGTTGGATTTTTGGTCAGCCAACCTTTTCCTGCAGTATTTCTTCACATGGCCTATCTTGCCACAATAAAGACAAGTGATGGTCTTCTGTCCTTGGGGACCATCTGCCCTGCTTCGCTGGCCTTTCTTCTTGGCCCCGTTTCCTTTGCCTTTGTAATTAGCTGCAAAGGCCTGCTCAAAACCCTCTGTCTCAGTGCTGCTGCCGAACTATTTCTTCCATCTGTCCTGCTGTAAGAGTTTATTACAAATCTCTTCGAACTTCAGGTCAACATTCGTAGTAGTAATGTTGAGGGTTTCAATAAAATGCTCATAGGCTCATGGTAAGCTTTTCAACGTGATAACCACCATGTCCTCTTCCTCCATCTTCCGACCAATGGCTAGCAACTGATCTCGGATGTCCTTGATCTTGAGCAAATGCTCCTGCAATGAGGCACCTTCACTTATCGTGATCGAGAACAACATGTTCTTTAGAAAGAATGCTCGCCCTTTGTCAGATGTCTCATGAAGATCTTTCAAATGCGTCCAAACTGCAGTTGAAGTTTTTCCTGTTTGAACTTCGGGAATCATCTCATCAGTAACTGACAGTTTGATAAGCATCATGGCCTCTCTGTCATAGCTGTCAAACTTGTCCTGATCTTTACCCGCAACTGTGGGTCGGGTAGTTTTGCCTAGAACCACCTCATCCAAGCAATGGTACTCAAAGATTGCGAGCATCCATTGTTTCCACGTGTTGTAGTTTTTACTAGAGAAATTCTGGCTGTTTTCCAACGTGATATTGTTCAATGAAGCCATCTCTGCAAGTCGAATTTGGGAAATCTCCCCCCAAACTGATCAAAAGCGTTGAAAAATAATAGATCAGACACTAAAAACACCAGATCTGCAAATCTGGTTCACAAATCAGTTACAAGCAGATCCAATCTGGTATAAAACAATCTGATTTGTCATAATTCGAGAGAAATTGCAGAAATTACAGCAAGCAGTTTAAAAAATTACAGACCGTACAGCTACTTGGCTGCTGTTTTTTGGCTAGAAAATGGTAGCTACTTGTACAGAAAGAAATAACATCACATGAATTTAATGTTTTTTCGTACAATTCCATAGTACTAGTTTTAAAACCTAAAAATCACTTGATTGACCCAAAAAGCTTTTGGTTCTCGACTGTGCTACGATGGCGATCTCTCGATCCTTCATTGCCGGCAGCAGTCCCTCAAATCTTCATGCTCTCATAGTTCTGTTGCTCGATAACCTTGCTCTAATACCATATAAAGAAAATACGAGCATAGAGAAAGCCAAGAAATAACTCGAAAGAATTCTTTGTATTCAGTGCACTTAATAAGAGAGAAAACACTTTTTTATATAGGTTACATTAACATTGAGTCAATCCACTTTATGAATGTGGGATTGATCAATAAGAAAAAAAGCAAAAATATAACATAAACTTAAATGCCTAAGTCTAATTTATTATTGACCATTATTACATAATTTAATACTTGTCATTTGGAGGGCTGCTAGAGACTAGGTTAACCCATTTTTATTACATAGATGCTCAAGTAGAGCTTTTCAATATAATTTTGACGGTTTGACTTTCCTAGACCTATGGAATGAGCAAGAAACTCATTCATATTATTTATAAAAATAATAATTCGTTTTCTTGACAAGTACAAAGATCAAAATTACATTGACAAATATCGAACCTAGTTACCCTTTTCTTCAACATTTAGGGTTAACATGGGACTTATATAAGGCTTAACATGCCCCTGCCCTCCAAACAAGCGTTGTCCTCAACACGACTATCTCTTGGTGCTTCTGCATGAACAACTCATCTTTGCATGTTGCTTCTTCCACCAATAGGTTTTTCCATTTGATGAGTTACCCAGTGACTGTTCGATTTCTTAGTTGCTTAATCCTTGTTTCTAGTATTGTTTCTAGTTCTAATATGATTTTCCCTTCTTCATTAAACTTCGGTAAAATAGTTTTGACTGGGATCTAATCGCCAGTTACCTTCTTTGAGCAAGAAACATGCAAGACTAGATGTATATGTGAAGATGGAGGCAACTCCAATTTGTACACCACACTTGTAATTCTTTGCAACACCTTATAAGGGCCATAATACCTCACTTCAAATTTATTATCATTCTTTTGCTGCTTGATAGTTGGTTTGAAGGACAATGCCAATGTAGCCAATAGCGATTGGCAAAGGTCACCTTTTTGAGGATGAGAGGGAAAACATGCCAATTCCAAAACTTTTTGGGTAAAGACCTGTGACATAGATCCACAAGAAATCTAGGTGGATTTATAAACTAGCAACAATTTATTATCCTTGTGGGCACTATAAGGACTTTGGAGAAGGTTAATTATTAAATCTAGAGATGACAACAACTAGTCTCAGATTCAAGGATTGATTAAATGAAGCATCTATTTTCTTTCCCTAGAAGGCAATGTTGAAATATGTAACTAGGTTTGGTCTTGATAATGACATATGTAATCATGATTTTATGTATTTAATGAAAAGAGAAAAATAAATTTATTAATTTTATTCTTGAGGCATGGGTTTCATGCTCAAGAGAGATTTATTTTTTAGGTCAAGCACCCATTGAGTGCTTCTAGGGCTTTTCATTGAGTCTACAAGTCAATTGAGTCATTGGTATATATGAAAGATCCTTTTGGGCATCTTACATATTGTAAAGAAAATTTATTTGAGTCAAAAGAAAGTCAAAAGACCCTCCAAGACCTCGTCGTGGTGCAAAGATCAAGTTGGCCTACATGAAGGGACAAGTCGGCCTAAAGATAACAATTCATACCCCTCAAAAGCCTATAAATAAGAAGGAACTTGTTATTTTGGAGACACTCTCAAGCAAGTTCGATCTCCTCAAGATAGAAGCTAGAAAAGGATGATGAAGAAGAAGATGAACAAGATTGAAATTTTGGGCATCTCTCTCTCTCTTTTGTTAGGGTTTTTATAGTTACTGGGCAAGACAAAATTCTGAAGCTGCATTGAAGCTGTGAAGTTGCATCGAAGTTGTGATGCTGCATCAAAGCTGTGACGTTGCATCAAAGTTGTGACGCTGCATCGAAGCTGTGAAGCTGCAGCTAGGTTGAGTTGTGAAAGGTCAAAATTGTGAATTTGCTATAGAGGTCAAAGTTGCAATAGAATCTTCTGGTTGAAGTTGTAGAAGAATTTGCTGGGTAGAAGAATTTGTTGGAGGTCGAAATTGCAGTAATTGCTATAAGGAAAGCTCGTCAAGGGGCTTGGTCTTGGGGGGTCTTGGTCAAGGGTCATAGGTCTTGGAATTCGTCAATTAAAGATTCTATAAAAGGAGAAGAATTTTTGTGGGTTTTCCTCTCAGGTGGAGAGGTTTTGCCCTAGCTGATCGCTTATAACTTGTGTCCTTTTGTCTCATTGTTCTTTATGGTTTAGCCGCTGTTTGATGAAAATAACACAATAATAATTAAGGTGAGAAAAATCTAATCAAGAGAAGCAAAAATACATCACAAGCAGTTATCAAAGTAAGAGAAATCACATAATCTAGCTGCCCCTAGATTTCTCAACAGGCAAGGGTTACCTCGTTGTTGAAGGAGAATGACCTTTGGAATATTGTTGATAAGGAGATCCAATCGCGAACAATTCCAGCAAAGTTGGCAATGGACGAAAGGGACATTATAGCTTAGCGTGTCATCATGGACGCCATGGACCCCATGATTCCTCACTTGGCAAAGAAGAAGACAACTAGGGAGATGTTCAAAGCTCTAGTGGACCTGTTCCAAAGTGACAACATCAATAGGAAGATGATGCAGAGAAACAAATTCAGATCCATCTATATGTCAAAGTCTAATAATGTTATGTGTTATTTCACGAGGATGACCTAGGCACAAGATCAACTTGCAATCATTGGCGAGAAAGTGGAGGATATAGAGCTCTTGAATGTGACACTTAATGGTCTTCCCAAGTGATGGGAACCATTTGTCAAAGGAATCTATGCTCAGGAAAAGCTTCATAATTGGAAGAGGTAACCTCTTAGCCAGGGAAGAGTAAGAACTTGAGCAAGATCAAGTGCTTTAGTTGTCACAAGAGTGGACACTATGCATCACAGTTTCCAGAGAAGGGGAAGGGGAAGTTGTTATCCCCTACAATTTCCTAGGCTGAGGAGGAAATCGAAAAGGGTAACCTTGAACCACTTTTAGTTCAGTAGCTAGCCGTACTGAACTAGAGAGGGATCTCTCTAAAGATTTGTTAATGAATAACTAAAAATAAATAGGTTTTAGGCTAGATATACAAGTTTTGTTTGAGTATTTGTGAATTTAGGGTTTTTGGTTTGCTGGACTAGGGATTAGAGCAAGTAATTAGGTCAAGGCTTTAAGTATGCAGTGACAAGTATAAAAAGGAGCTAGATATCGGTGTGTTATGGTAAACTTAAAATGTTGTCAATGTAATATGGGTCTGAGAGTTTAAGAGAACATATTGAGCATGTAAAAGCATGAATTCATTAGTCTTAGAAGAAAAGAAACACAAGCATGATTTCCACATAAACAAAGCTTAAATTTAAGAATTATGTTTATATAACTGCAAGGAAAACCATAGGAAGAAGATAAAGCATGAAAAGGGAGATGATTTCATCAATTAGAAGTTGATCTGAAAGGAAAACAACACCATAGACTTACTGAACAAGTATTCCTGAAATATAGCTGCAACTGCTCCTATATTAGTTGTAAGAGAATATGAGGTACCAAGCCTCTCTACAAAAGTCCAACCCCTCTCTTTGAATGAGAAATGATCATATAGATTCAATCAAACAGCTTTTCCACCTTCAGGTGTCGAATTCCTAGGTGGTGGAATTGTTTCCAAGATTCTCTCAACCAATAGGTGAGAATGAGAAGGTCAAATACAAACTCCTCTTAAACTTTGTTTTGAGTTTTGCTTCCTTTATGAGGCCTAATTAACCATAAAAACAACCTATCGTGTCTGTTTATTCATGATTACATTATCTAAACCTCGAACTACTGATGTTACGTCATGAGTTTGACTTTGCCCAAGTCAAACTAAAAACCTAGGAAATTACACAGTGAAATTTTAAATAAAAACTCAGAAATTTGCAGAAGCGTAGCGCTAACTTTGAGGCCATTTTTAGGTGCCTTCCTGAAGTCCAAATTGAAATCTGAGAGAATGGTCAACTAGCCTTGCCTGTCTAGTTCCCAGAACACCTTGAATTTTTGAAAATGACCCATGGGAAGGCCTTCAAAAACTCATTCTCCCAGGGTGTCTCCAAAAGCGTAGTGCCTGTCAAAAAGAGTGGCAGAATGATGATTTTTGACCCCTTTTTCTCAAAATTTGAGCCCTTTACGAGAAATATGATGAAATGGGTTTTGAGAGGAGGTCATTAGCTTTCCAAAAATGTAAGCCACTTGTCATTTGGAGCCCTGAGGAAAAAGCGCGCACTACGCTTCTGTGACTAGGCCAAAATTCTCAAAAAACCAAAAATGCTCAGAAAACCTCCAAAATTGGTCATGAAGTGTAAAATGAGGTGTGTCATGCTCTCATCGATGCTTCAACAAGCATCTCCAAGTTATCCCTCTCATTTTTGTCCTTTAGGGTTTCCTTTAGCTTGTTTTTCAACTGCTTGAGCTTGATGTTGCAAATCATGTTTCTAGTTTGATAATGATGGGCCATGTGCCTCAATAGCTAATTATCCCTATTGGCTTTGTCAAGAAGTTGCTTTAAGTGGTGATTGACCTTACTTAGCCAATAATCTCTATCTTCATTAATCTCCAAGGCAATTCTGTCTTCCATGTCTAGGTCTTCATCTAGCAGATTATGTCCTTTCTCCTCCTTCAATGCCTTTTTGAGTCCCTTGGTCCTTGGCCTCTTTTTCCTAACTTGTTTTTCATGTTCATCATGTTCACGAGCTTCCAATAGTGCTTTACCTTTACCTCCTTTCTACAGCACCTTGGATTGCTCTTTTTCCATGATGAGCTGTTTGGCCTAAAGCTGACTATTTTCTTGCTCAAGGAAGGAAATGATGAAATGAGGAAGATAGGGAAGGGAGATGATGATAGGGGAATTTTGGGAGATGGATGGGGGTGGTAGAAAACTTAGGAAGTTTGAATGGAGTGAAATGAGAGAGGGAGAGATGAGTAGGAGAGTTTAAAAATAGTCCTGCTAGGAAATTGTCCAAAATAATAGGTATGAGCTAGGGGTTGTGTAAAAGTGAGGTAATCTGAGGGTAGATGAGTTAATTAGTGAGTGATAGGGTGATTTATACATGTGCAGATGTATGAGGTGACAAATTTACAAGGTTTCAATGTCATAACTAACAAATCCATTAGTTACACTAGTTTTGCAACATGAAATTTAACTTAAACCCTAGACGAAGAAAACTCACATTTGCATTTATTTTGCCAAAGGAAAAAGGTGAGCAAAAGGATGATACTTACTTGTGAATAAGCTTAGAAGAGCAAGAAGTAGGAATGCAAGCTTTAATTTGAAGTTTGGGTGAGTTTTGGCAAGTTTCGGGCCACTCTGTCCCAAGCGCAACGCCGTTCATTGAAGCATAGTGCCACCTCCAGAAGCGCAATGTAGTTCACAGAAGTGCAACACCAACTTGCAACCCACTTTTGGAGGCCTTAAACTACTCCAAATTGTGAACTTGATAGCTCGTTGGAAAGCTCTTGAAGTCTGCTACAAGATGGACTCCTCAAGAATTTAATTTGGACACTCCAGTGGGGAGAAAAAATGATTTTCCCAAGGTCACTCCAAAAACATACGGTGTCTCTGAGAAAAGCGTAGCACCAACTCGTAGAGCATGTTTGGATGCCTTCCACTAATCCAAAGCACGATCTTAAGGTACCATTGGAAAACTTAGGATGTCTACTACACAATAGAGTCCTTAAGCACTGCCAACATCTATTTCAAATCCCTGAAAAATTGTCTTGAAGTCAAGCTGTCCAAAAGTGTAACAACTCTCTCGTAGAAAGTGTAGTTTGCGCATTTCTCTCAAATCATAATACTTGTGCATAAACTGAAGGACATTTTTGTTCCTTGGACTATAATTGACAAAAACCTCTTTCACTTTTGTAAAATTCTTCTCCATTTGGTCAGAAACATATTTTGAAGTAAAAATGGCCTTATGAGAAATGATGAGACAAGGTAGTGTACTGAAGCATTGTTTTATTTGAAATAAAACATTACCTTTACCTTTATTTTTCTTTCCCTAAGCTGCTAACTCCCTTTACCCACTGAATCACATGATGGACATGTTTTTGTTTTGACGTATGGTATCATGATAACACATGGAGTGAAACCCTAGACTATGACCTAAAATGAGGAATTTAACCATTTCATGACCCAAGACATTTAAGTGAAGATATGATACCTCGAAGAAGACAATGACCATGATGAGTGATGAAGACCATGAGTAAGTGAAGGGAGCAGCAGTGACCTAGACACAACGATCAGTGACCAAATTTTTATTTGAAGATTCACTGAAATGACAAAAATTTGACTTGACACCCTAACAACACCTTGTAAGAGCATATTTGATCACTGGTGACAAGATGAACTAACTGACACTAACAAAAGTCACAACAAATAACAACATCAACAAAGGTTCAACTTGATGAGTTTACAATGAAGTTCAAAAAGGATTTCTCATTTGTCTCCCGTCTCTCCACCAACATCATCACAAGGAGTGCTTGGTACCTAGATTGTGGTGCATCATGCCATATAACAGAGGTGTAGGAGCTATTTAGCAATTTGATGGAGAGAGACTCAGATTTATATGTGGAGCTTGGAGTTATGTAGTGAAGGGGGTTGGAATTGTTAAGTTTCAACTAGAGTCAAGAGGGATGTTGGAAGCCAAGGACGTGCTATTGATACCAGGATTGAAGAAGAACTTTCTCTTAGTATTAGTGATGGAGTTTGGAGGATATGTTGTCATGCTCAGGAATGTGTAGATACTCATTTATCCAAAGCAGTCTAGCCCAGACACAACAATGACCTTTGGGGTTAGAGTGAACAACTTATATAGGTTGATGGGCAAACCTGTTTAGACATTGAGGGATGCATAGGAACATATAGAGGCTCTTAGGAGCACATTTAGGGAGAACATTCAAAAAAGGACATTGTGCCTTGATCAGAGGGACAACCAGTTTTAGGTGGCTCTTCAGGAAGTACCTTCCTTGGTAAGAGGGAGTGTAGATGTTTGTACTTGTAGCTCAGGTAGGTACTTCTGCATAGGCCTAAGTGTCTAGGCATGCAGAAGTCGCCTAATACACCTTTAACCCTAGCAATTACTTTAATGATAAAGTAATTTCTTTTATAAGATAAAAGTGAGTTAATATAATGAAATGAAAGGTTATTTGCATTAGAGAATTAGATAAATCTTAACTGTTGATCTCAAGTGAGATGAAATCTAATCTCAACCGTCCATTGCTTTGGAGATTAGGGTTGTGGATTCGGTCTTAACTCAAGCTTATAAAAGTTAGGCTAAGCCAATGGAGAAAATACAATGAGTGAGCACAAGACATTGAGAGGACATCTCAATGATTGGGTGGAGAAGGACTTCCATTTGAGTGTGCTAGGTTTGAGAAAGGTGCAAGGGACAGCAAGGGAGATCCAGATCAGCCGAGCAGATGAAAGCACTGATATAAGGCTTGATCAGCTGGATCAGTTCCAGTTTATTGTTGTATGCATTTTCCTTACAGGGCCATTATCCCAGGAAGGGAGCCCATGAAAGTTCTGAGTTATTAATGAAGAACTGATTTGAAGGGCAGAAATCTGTGTGCATATGGTTGTGTGATCAGTATATTTAATTTGCTTCCGCTGATTATTTTGTTTATGTTAAAACTCTAGTCGTGTTATTATTCAGTAGATCTGCGTAGTCTGCTAGGAAGTAATTAACTAAGTGCTAGGCTTAGAAGTTTAACACAGATTTCAGAATGTTTATTCACAATTGCAACATGAAATTGCATGGTAACCTGGTTAAAACTTAATATAATGCCCATCTTATTTTAGCAGTGCAGATTGTTGTTTGGAACTTTCTTTCCTACTGCACATTCTTCAATTGGCTTCATTCTGTACCATAGCGTGTATGAATTTGGATAAGCAGAACTACTTTGTTCAGTTCCTTGCCATTCTATGTATTAGAAATCCAGTATACATAAACTTCGATTCTTACTGTCCAATATTTTATGTTTTAGTGGAAAAAGAAAACAAACCTAAGCATTATGAGGGGAAAGCAAATTCATGAAGTCTTGCATTTATCATTCTAATTTTAGATTAGCCTGTTTAGGAAAAGGAAACATGATTAATGATAAACACTTTTTGGGCTCTGTCGGAAACACTTGAAAATATTGAAGATTTTGACATGTAAATGCCATTGTAGTGTCACAGTTATCGTTGCATATTTGATGAGAACTCATCATATGAGTCTGTCTGAAGCTTTGGAGCTTGTCAGGAGTAAAAGACCCCAAGCAGCACCTAACAAAGGGTTTCTTCTACAGCTGCAGAATTATGAAAGTCGCCTTAGGGGTAAGAGTAGACTGCTGCTCTTATGCACATTTATTTGTTTGTATAGTCCACCTTTCTAACCAGGTTCTTACTTGAAGGACATTACATCTTTCACTGTCCTTTTCCATTTCATGTTTGTCACCATAGGTTTCTGCAATATCTGATCACTGTGCTTTTCATCTCATGTTTATCACCTGAGAAAAGAGAATGATTACTTCACAGGTCAAGCATTGATAGATCAGATTAAAACAAATTATATTTGTCATGTAAATGATGGCGTATTAATTTACTTTTGTCTTCTATAGTATCAATGAAATAAGCAATTCTGGTCCATCTTTGGAACTCCCATAAAAAAGCAAGATCTCATTAATGGTGAAACTCAATTTAAGTTGTTTGAAACTTTTATTCTCACTGTTAAAATCAATGCATCACCAACAATTCCATTGAAAAATTTGCTCATATTAGCAACACTTGCTGGTTAGTCAGGAAATTCACTGAGTTGACTGGGTTCATTGGCTTACTGTGAAATTTGCCCATATTTGGCATAACTTGTTTAGATTCTGTCAAATGTGTTCAACCTTGGTTTCTTCTGGAACTAGTGAGTGAAATCGGTTAAACTTACAATTCAAAATTGCAAAAATTGGTCAAACGCCTTAGTGGTTCCTTTTTGTTTTATTTTATGGTACATAATATGTAGTTTGTACTTTGAGTTTGTAGAACATAACGGCTATTGGAAATTATAACCGAGATTTTAAAACTGATGGCAGATAAAATACTCTATAAATATATCAGCAAAAAGAAAATTAAGTCAGTACATTTCTATGAATATATCAGCAAAAAGAAAATTAAGTCAGTACATTTCTATGAATATATCAGCAAAAGAAAATTATGTCAGTACATTTCTATGAATATATCAGCTTTGTTATTGTCAGCTATCAGAACTCCAACTTATAAAACATCATGTAGTTATTATGTTTTCAATTTCATTTGCCTATATGACATCCATTTTTTAATGTCCCAAGTTTTTGAGTGACAAGCTGAATCTTATACTTTAGCTTTTTGAGCCCAAATCATGTGACTTTGCTTTTGTTATGAAGGAGATTCATGTTGCTTTCTCATTTGTTATGGAGGTGTAGTCTTTTGAAAGGAACAATATTTGTTCTTAACTGGTTTTGACATAGAAAATAGCTTTGGTGAAGACTTTGTACGCCTTCGTGGATGGATGAGGGAATATTGGAATTGAACTAGTGTTTAAAGTCTAGTGTGTCGAGATTAAGAAACTTAGAAATGTTAAGTGTTCGAACCCTAAGTACTGAATTGTGGATGAAGAATCAAGTCAACCAAGTGGCTTAGGATTGTTATTCACACTTGATTCCATAGTACTTTAAGACGTCAATTTAAATCATAATTCCTCAGAGGACTCTACTCTTGGAAGGATGAGGTTCTTCGCTACAAGGATCGGGTAGTGCTATCCCCGACCTCCACCCTCAAAACTTGCATCTTGGAAGAGCTGCACTCCTCTTTGGTCGCAAGACATTCAGGCTTTCAGAAGACTTGTGCACGAGCATGCCACTTTTTTTTTGGATTGGCATGAAGAATGACATTCTTACTTTTGTAGCTGAATGCGAGGAATGCTAGCGCAACAAAAGGGGAAACAACCAAGCTACCAAGAACTTTACAACCATTGCCACTCCCTGCTTCTGTCTGGACAGATGTTTCCATGGATTTCATTACAGGTCTCCCCAAGTCAGGCAACAAATCAATTATCATGGTGGTTGTTGACAAATTTTCCAAATATGCTCATTTTTGCGTGCTACCACACCCATTCACCCCAACATTGGTGGCTCAAGTTTTCATGGACCAAATCTTCAAACTGCATGGCATACCGACTTCCACTGTGTCTAAGCAAGATCCCACTTTCACTAGCAAATTTTGGCAGGAACTTTTTAAGCTACAGGGCACGCAAGTCCAATTAAGTACAACTTATCATCCCCAAACCGATGGTCAAACAGAAGCAGTCAACAAATGTTTGGAGACCTATCTGCGTTGTTCACTTCAGACAAGCAACATTAATGGGTACAGTGGTTCCCTTTAGTTGAATGGTGGTATAATACTAACTATCATGAAGCCAACAAGATGATGCCATATGATGCAGTGTATGGCCAACTCCCACTTGATGGATCACATTTCTTATGAAATGAGGACATGACTAACTCATGGATGAATGTGATGGATGGTTTGTGCCCTATGAAGAAGTCCCCGAAAGATGAAGATTCCATGACAAAGAATAAATGACATCGAAGGAAGGAGCTCTTCAAGCAACTGGTTGTTCCATTATCTCCACATGAGGAGCTGCAATAGGTCCCTAGTTGAGAGGGAGCCTAAAAATAAGTTTCTTACTTGGAAGAAACTTGGAAATTCCTAAGCTAAGAGGGAGCTTAGGTACATTCCTTATGTAGGAATGAGTACATTCCTTTATTGGAATATTTCTTCCCTATTTGAGAGGGAGAGATAGACACGTCATTGTGGTCTTCACTTGGGAAGATAAAATGGAGGATTGGGTAATCATTTGGCATCTGATACTCTTTGAGGATGAGATTGGGCATCCAATAGAAGAGTAGTCGTGGAGCACTGATATTCTTTGAGGGCTGGGGAGTCCAAGATAAGAATAGTCCTCATGGAACACACCTTGAGTACTCGAATAGGGGATGTTTTGCGTTGAGCTCAGATCTTGTGGAGATATGGAGCTATTACTCAAGGCCTTGCTATGTAACAATGTTGGTTGATATGATTTTATACAAATGAGTTACCAATTTGAGTTCTTCTTATGAGAAATTCTTCAGATTGAGAAAGTCCAAGTACCATTATGAATACCTCCCTAGTTAAGAGGGAGTGTTGAAAACTGTAACTAGGTTCGGTCTTCATAATGACACGTAATTATGATTTAATGTAATGTGATGTAAAGAAGAAAAATAAATTTATTGTATTGCTTGCTTCATGGGTTTCATGAGCAAGAGATTTTATTTTTGGGTCAAGACTCCCATTGAGAGTCTTTAGGAATTATTTGTCATCTAATCATAAAATGATAGAGTCATTGTCATGTAATGAAGTCATGTTACACTTTGTAAAAGGCCAAATTTGTCTATGTAAAGTATCCTCCAAGACCTAGTGCTGAAAAGTGTAACTAGGTTCGGTCTTCATAATGACATGTAATTATGATTTAATATAATGTGATGTAAAGAAGAAAAATAAATTTATTGTATTGTTTGCTTCATGGGTTTCATGAGCAAGAGATTTTATTTTTGAGTCGAGGCTCCCATTGAGAGTCTTTAGGAATTATTTGTCATCTAGTCATAAAATGATAGAGTCATTGTCATGTAATGAAGTCATGTTACATTTTGTAAAAGACCAAATTTGTCTATGTAAAGTATCCTCCAAGACCTTGTCACTTATCCTTTTTAAGTCGGCCTACAATGATGGAAGAACATGCTAGAAGAAGTCAGCCTAATTAGTTGTGATCATGTTGGCCTAAAGGACATGTGATGAAGGGTATATATAGCCACATTTGGCCTCACTTAGAGGCAAGCAACTCGACAACAAGAAGTGCGAAGAAGAGGTGAAGAAATAGTACGAAGAAGAGGCTAAAAGAAAAGTGCGAAGATAGGTTTCTTCTGGGGCAACGAAGGAGGTTTCTTCTGGGTAGTGCGAAGGAGAGATTCTTCTGGGTAGGGCGAAGGAGAGATTCTTCTGGGGTCAGCGAAGGAAGGTTTCTTTTGGGGTATTTGTTTTGGGTACAAAAAAGAAGGATTGAAGGCATCAAGAGAAGAAGTGTAGAGACTAGGGTTTCTGATCTAGAGATCGAGATTCTCTAGAGATAGCCAAGAAGAGCAGTGTGGAGACTAGAGACCGAGATTCTCTAGGGAAAGCCAAAAGAAGCAGTGTGAAGTATAAAGACCGAGTTTCTCTAGAAGGAGCCGAGGAAAGCAGTTTGAGATCAAGAAGAAAGGCAAGAAAGGGAAGAGGCAGAGCATCAAGGTTAGTGACAAGGTTCTTGGGAGGATACTAGAGTCAAGGGTTTGTGTCATGGTCTTCATACTCATTAATTGAAGATCTAGAAGAAGAATTTTGATAGAGTTTTCTCTCAAGAGGTGAGAGGTTTTGGCCCTAGCTGACAAGCATACATATTGTGTCACTTGTCTTTTATTGTGCATATTGGTAATTGTCTTGATGAAAAGAACACGATAATAACATAACGAAGAAAAGATTATAAGCTAAGAAGTAAAAGTATATTACAAGCAATTATCAAGCAGAGAAATCTTCTAACTATTCATGCCCTAGATTTCTCAACAATCCATAACATCCAAACTCATTCTTTCCTCCAAAAGGAATAGTGGAAATCTCACAAGAGCTAATGACACAATCCAAGTGATGATGATGAAAAAGAATCACCTCACTTGTATTTATACCATCACTAATGAATTCAATTTAGCTAATTTGGCCTAATTAAGACCCTAAAATAAAATAATGTGCATAATAACAATACTTTTGGTGACAAGCCTACCAAATAGCTCAATAACATAAAGATAAACCTCTCAAGAAGGCAAAATGATCAACATAATGAGTCGTTGGGCCATTGAGAAGGCCAAATGAAGTCTAAGGGGTACCATGATGTGAAGATGGACTCCAAACATAATGGACAAGGGTTTGGCCCTCTTGTTTCCCCAGCAAGAACCTGTAGTGCTCCCAATTGGGTGTGGGGGCATAAAGGACATGTTCTCCAAATGGATGGAAGATTCCTGTAAACCATCTGCAAGGGCTAGAATGATGACATAAGCTCTCCCTCTGCAACAAGAGAGATCCTTTGGACCTTGGAACATCTTGCCAAGTGTATGGTGCAAGTGTGGAGTCGGCTGGGCATGGTGAACCAGGTGCATCATCCTCATCCAAAAGGTGGAATACAAGCAATCCATGAGTGTTGCTGGGGATCCGTGAAGTAATCTCTTCTATGTTGGAGGCCCAAGGCTCTCATTGCTCACCCTACAAGTGCCAATGTGGCCCTTTGGAGGGCTAGGACCCCGTATAGCGAGACCAAGCCCCATTGAGATCTACCTGCAATCCTGCATAAGATCCACTGCGTCCCCTTGGCCTCCTATACAACAAATCATTAGAATAATGAAGTAAAAGAGCTTACAAGTCATGGAGTCAATGGGGCATTTCATGGTGGCATGCCCTTCCATAGTGGGCTTTGGCATGTAAAAGTGTCTCCAAGCTTAATAAGGGGTTAACTAAGGACCCTGTTAGGTGGTTTCATCCTCTAGAGGGGGTGACATGTCCATGGTACATCCCTCAAATGGTGGGTGGCAATGATATAATAATGGAGCGGAGTGGGGATAAGGTGAAATCATCCAGACCACATGTCATGGTTCATGGGTAGCTACAATAAGGGAAGCCCATACCTGGGTATGTGAGTGTAGGAGGGAGCAAATCTTGGTACATGAGTTACCCCAACCTTTATTTTTCCACCCTCCTTCATATGCCTTTTGCCTTTTATTGATTTTCTTTACAATTGCTTGGGGCTCCAGGGGATGAGAGCATGATGTGTAATATGTAGCAGTAGATACCCCCTTAAGGTGGGGCGGTTCATCGCCCACTAGAGTTTGGGACAATCTTGGGTCTCTTAAGGATAGAGGAGGCTCATCTAGGGCCCAAAGGAACCAGAGTGATGGACATGGATAAGGGGTAGAGCTCATGTTTGGCTTTTACCCATGTGCTAAATTTGTATTTCCCGACCATATTTTGCATTTTGTGGTACATTTCCTTTTGAGAGTGGCAAAATTATGCTTTTTCTTTTCTTTGTAGTTGCATAAATCCAGGGCATCGTTCCAAGCTTGACCCAAGGTGTGGACAAGGGGAGGGGGAGGCTAACCCTATATGGACCCAGTGCACACATTTGGACCTAGATGGGAAAAGAGATGAATAGGGCTAAAATTAGTGGAAAGGGGGTGATGTATGTGGTGACATGAAGAGGGACCACACAACCAAATTTGGGATTTCCCATTTAGTACCAACCCTAACGCTAATGGCCAGTGAAGGAGATCTCACGGGACTAGGATACAAGGCTAACCACAGTATCTGTCAATGAAACAAGAGTACAAACCTAGCCCACTCTTTCTGCCATAGTTTTAAAATTCGGCTGTTTCGAAACGGAAACGGCCGAGTTGATCAGTTTCGATGCCCAAAAGACTGACTCAGTTGAAGAGACGGTTCGTTTGGCCGAGTCAGCCATGACTCGGCCAACTCGGCCGTTTCCGTACTGACTCGGCCGAGTCACAACCAGCTCCCTTAACCCCAGTAAAACAACGATTTAACAATTATTTTAATGAAATTTTAAGGTGTTTGCTGATTGGTTTGGACTCCAATGTGCTTTATGAATTAGTTAAATGTTATTTGGGGTCCATTTCCCCCTCCCAAACCCTATTTAACACACTCAAATGCTCTCATTCTCTCACAACAATCTCATGCATTTGAGTGAGAACTTGTTTGAGAGTTAGTGAGCAGTTCTTGAGTTTGTTTTTGGAGCAGCAGTGAGGAGTCTTGGGGGAGCATTGTAGCTGAAGTGAGGAGCTTCTTGGGCAGCCATTTGGAGCAGCATTGAGGAGCTAATTCTTGGAGCAAGCTTGAGGAGGCAGTTTGTGCTTGGAGGTATTTTTTTTCACCTCTATAAATCTGTTTTTGCTTATTAAATTTTAGGTGCATATCTAGAAAGCCTAGAGAGTGTTTTTTGTCAAAGAAATGAACATTGAATCAATGTTTTTTTTTATTTTTTTTATTTTTTTTTATTTTCAAATTGTTTGCTTTCATTTCCTAGTCAAAAAATGGCACCTAGAGCGAGAGATCCTGCTTGGGCATATGTTGAAATGGTTGATAGTCAAATGCAATGCAAATTTTTCCATAGGGAAATTAAGGAAGGTCCTAGGGGCATTAATAGGCTGAAACAACACTTGGCAGGGATTAGAGGCCAAATTACCCCATGTACCTCACTAGAAATTGGGGAGATTAGGAAACAATTATTGGCCAGCTTTGAGAAATTTAAAGAAGACAAGGCTAGGCAAAGAGACATAGAGGCTGAAATTGGGAAGAAGAGGGAGATACAAAAAATGATGGCTACCAACCCCCATTATGATTTTGAGGGTTCTTTCTCTATCCCTCAAACTGATACATCCAACCCTTTCCGATATGTTCCTCCCTCTTTTGGTTCTGTTCAAGATAAGGGAAAGGGTAGAATGAAAAGGGGTGATGTGACTATCAAAAGTTTTTTGACTCCCTCCTCTCCATCAGATGCACATGGTCCTGAAGTTAGCAAAAGTCAAATGCAGCCCACTTTAGATGACCATTGGAAGAAAGAATTGAGGGAGAATGCTTGTGAGTACATAGCTAGATGGTGGTATGATGCTGATATCCCCTTTAATGTTGCTCATTCACCATATTATGAGCCTATGTTTGATGCCTTACATGCTGCTGGAAAAGGCTTCAAAGGCCCTACTATGCATGAGCTAAGGGGGTATCGTTTGCAGAAAGAAATTCAATCCATTAATGAGTATTTGAAAGAGTTCAAGGACTCATGGGCAAGAACAGGATGTACCATCATGTCAGATGGATGGACTGATCAAAGAAACTGTACCATCATAAACTTGCTTGTCTTCTGCCCACGGGGAACCATGTTTTTAAAATCAGTTGATGCATTTGATAAGGTAAAAGATGGCCACTTGTTGTTTCAGCTATTGGATCAGGTCGTTCAGAAGGTGGGGGTGGCTAATTTTGTTCAAATCATCACAGATAATGCCTCTAACTATGTTCTTGCTGGTAAACTGTTAGAGGAAAAACAAAAGACCATCTTTTGGACCCCATGTGCTGCACATTGCATAGACCTCATGCTTGAGGATATTGAAAAAATAGATTGGATCAAAAACACTATAGATCATGCCAAAAGCATAACAAAATTTATCTACAACCATACATTGATTTGGAGCCTCATGAGGAAACACACTGGGGGCGAGGATATTATTAGGCCTACCATCACTAGATTTGCTACACATTTTTTGACATTGCAATCTATGCTTTCCCAACATAGAAACTTGCAAAAGATGTTTTCCAGTGATGAATGGAATCAAAGCAATTGGTCTAACAAATCGGAAGGCAAAGAATTGAAAAAGAAAGTCTATGAAGAAACTTTTTGGAGAAAGGCAGCAGAGATTGTGAAGCTTGCTGAAAGATGGAACAATCAACTCCATCGCCCTATACATGTAGCTGGGTATTTTTTGAACCCACGGTATCATTATAAAGCTAAGGAGTCAGGAGCTTTGAGGGGGGAGGTCAGAGATGGACTGATTGATTGCATTGATCGCATGATCCCGTTGGAGTCTGATCAGTTGGAGATACACCGACAGGTCACAACCTTCAACAATGCCTTAGGTACCTTTGGGAAGAACCTAGCAAAGATTGCAAGAGAAGCAGATGAGCCAGGTAAACAAAAATTTCAATTTTCAAATTCTTAATAGCTTTACTTTTTTTTTTAAAGTTTGTTAAATCGTTTATAATTTGAAAGTTAGATATAATTTGTAATTTTGTTGAGCTAACTCATTACACTCCTATGTTTTTTGCAGCACAATAGTGGGAGGCCTTTGGTGGCCAATGTCCTGAATTGCAAAGGTTTGCAATTCGTATTCTGAGTCAAACTTGCAGTGCAACTGGGTGTGAGCGCAATTGGTTTGTCTTTGAGAGGATTCACACAAAGAGGAGAAACCGTTTGGATCAAAAATGGTTAAATGATCTAGTTTATGTCCAATACAACCTCCGGCTCAGACGAAACCAATTGCTGAACAAAAGACCTGATTCAGATCCCATTGTGTTGGAAGACATTGATCCAACATCAGATTGGGTAGTGGAGAGTCATCTAGCAGAGTTTGATCCTGATGAGGATCTTGATTTAGATTTAGATACCTAGACATCAATTGAACTTGAACATGATGTTCAGTTGAATGCAGATCCCAATCCACCAGCCTCAGTCTCACAGCCAGCGAGGACTCTAGTTGTAGGTGCTTCCTCTGCTCAGCCATGACAGAAGCGCAACCACATATCTACTCTATCTCAGCTTGCATCTGCTGCAGTTGCACAGCCTGCTAGTGGTACCACTTCTACAGTTGCAGTTGGAGATGATGATGATGAGGAGTCATGGGGCCCCCTGTCTGACTCTGATAATGATCCCGAGATTGATCGACATAATCTTGGCTCCTCTAGCAGTAGCTACTAGCCAGTAGTACTAGTACTAGAGTCTGGTCACAGTTTACTTTTGTTGTAGAGGCCATTTCTAGCCTCCTTGGTTATGTGTTTTTTGTTTTGAGTTGTTGATCATGTATGACAGTTGACTATGTATTGCCATTGGACAGTGCACTGGGTGCCATTTTGATATAATGGATTGGTTCATGAGCCTACTTTGATCATATGTTGTCTTCCATCTATATTATAATGCTGTGTGTTTGGAAACATGAATGAAAATCTTTAAAATTATGTTTAAAATCTTTAAAATTATGTTTTTTTATAAAAAAAATTAAATATTTAATGTATTTTTTACAACGACCGAGTCATTGAAATCGAGCCGGCCAAGTCATTACCGTTTCGGAGTCGGAGTTTTAAAACATTGATTTTTACATGGATTTTTAATCAGGGCTGTTATAATCTTGTCAAAATCTGCAACGTTGTTCTCAGTGAACAACAGTGAAATCAGCCCTTACCAGTGAATGGTGCAACAACAAACAATCCACAAAAGAGCTCGGTCAATCTTGGTCAAATGCGACCTGATCAGCTGGTCAAGATGCCTTGAAAATAGTCCCAAAATTCTTCCTTAAACTCTATCAAAGTCAAAGTCAAATCTGTTGCAAAACCCTAGTTGCAGGTTTGAAGTCAACACAATGAAAGTCAATAGAAAGCCTTGGTTTTTGTGCCAACGAATGTGGCCTGCTGAGACAGAGATCCTCCCAAAAGGTCAAAGTCAAAATCTTCTTGGAAATTGAAAGTCAACACTGGTCAAACTGTGAGAAATCTGAAATTTTTGGCCCTGTAATTATGTCTGAAATTTGTCCTCCTTGCCACATATGTGAGAGAAAAAAGGTATGCCCAATAGTTGTACGAACCAATGAGAGAAGGAGAGAGAAGAATGTGTGAGTGATGATGATGCCAAATGAGGTGAGAGGTCACTTATATTTATACAAGTCGTTGAGCGTGAAGAGACACATCCAATGAGCTTCTTGAGCCTACATGATGATGTGGCCAACCTTGACATTTTGCACATGTGAGGGCATAAATTCAAAAACACATTTCTGCTTGTTCAAATTTGATGATCTTTAGCTCGAATTTTGTCCTCTCAAAAAGAGGAATTCAATGCAATAATTATCTCTATCAAATGTGATGTCCAATAGTGGAATTTGGCACTAGTTGCCAAATTAAACACATGCAAGAAGCTTTGGAGAAAAGGAAAGTAGAAATGTCTGCTAGGAATGCAACACCAACCACATGTTCACTCACAAAAATCACAAGAGATTGTAAAGCCCACCTCCTGGTAGAATATTCCAAAATAAGTTTGCTTGTGAGCTAATGAACGGACTCATCTAGTATGACAGGTACAAGGTAGAAGACGAGGTCATCTTCTATGGAGACAGGTTTTGCTTGGTCCCTGAATCTACACTCAAGGAGGGGATCTTGAAGGCCACACATGACACAATTAGCAGGACACCAAGGGCTCTTCGAAACATACAAGCAAATCAGAGAAAGGTTTTCTTGGAAAAGCCTCAAGGATGGTGTGTTGAAGCACGAGAGGGAGTGCATGTCTTGTTAATGGAACAAGCCCACGCATAATCTTGTAGGATTGCTACAGCACTTGCCAACTCCAAAGCAGCAGTGGGAGAGTATATGAATGGACTTCAACATAGGTCTGCCCCATGCACAAGGCAAACATTGCATCTACGTGATAGTTGACATGTTGACCAAGATCACACATCTCTTTGCAATCTCATTAGATTATAGGGCAGCACAAGTAGCATAATTGTTCTTCAAGGAGGTGTTTAGACTCCATGGGCTGCCTAAAAATATAGTTAATGATTGAGGTGGTAGGTTCATCAGTGCATATTGGCAAGAACAAGTTTGCCCTGAGCTAGATCGATTAAGCATGATGAAGATGATCAAACTTCAAGTGCCACACTTTATACAACATGTTCAGATAATAAGAAATGTCATTCACCTACAACAAGGAAAGTTGTTATTGTAATAGGTCAATCAAGGGACAAGTCATCCAAAGGCTCCTTAGGTTCAGATACCAACCATCCAAAAGAAGCGAAGAATACTGGTGTTCATAGAGGGAAAACTATTGCAAAGCGTGTGAGAGAATCAGAAATGCATGAGAATACTTCAGAGAGGAGATGTAAAGCTGGAAATTTTAAATGTGGACTAGAAACTAGCAAGACCAAATCTCTTAAGGCGATGAATTGTGATATGTGTTTCATCAATTTTGGTTTTCTCCATGAATGCTCTTGTATTCGTTGTGGGAAGGCTATTGATCAGAGTATGGCAGACTATTGTTCTATCAGATGTGAGGGAAAGTTGAATGGAGAAATTATTTGTGGGCATGTTGGTCAATTAGAATGTGCTCTACTTTGTCATATGGCGGGCGTGGAGCAAAGCATTGGTTTAGATGTGGAATATTACTGTAGGCGCTGTGATAAAATGACAAGCCTGATGCTTCTTTTTTCCAGCATACTTCATACATCTGAATATCTAGAAGTGTGGGCTGATGTTGAGAAGAATTTGTTTGTTGCTTTACGTATCATACAAAGTACAAGACATATTGTGGGGAGACTGAGGAAAGAGATTGCAAAATTTAGACAAATGCTAAGCATGCATCATCTGGAATTTCAATTGCTTGAGGGAAGTAATATTGGGAAGGGGGCACTGTAATGTCCTTTTCTAATTAAATCGCCCAAGGGAGGACAAAGTAGCCTCTCTAACGCTGTAGGCTATAGTCTTTTTTTTGTTAATAGAGGAATCGGCAACTGGAGCAGCCTTGCAACTCGCATTACACGGGGTCGATTCTGACCGCTACCATTATAACTGCTAGGAAACTGCGCCTGCCCCTCTCCACAGCGCCGGGTTAGTCCGGGGGAATTGAACTCGTGACCTTCAGTACGGAGCCCGCCTTTCTAACGAACTTCACCGCATTGTGATTACCAACTCTCCTACCCCTGTGGGGCTACCCTGTAGGCTATAGTCATTTATTAAAGGGAAAACCCATTATTTGATGTTAATGGGGTAGCATTAGATAATTTGCGGTAAATGGAGGAAAACTTGTAATAGAAGTCAAATTTGGGGCAATGGAGGGAAACTTGTGAGCCACTCAAAATTTAAATTAGGGGGGAAAAGCCCCAAAGAAATCTATGAAAAGGAGGGAGGAGATTCATTTTGATCATCATGGATTGTTGAGTTTTCTAATTTTTGGGCCAAGGATCTTGGATGGTTTTACAACCCCTTTTTTCCTAGTTGGTTTCAGTGGTTAGAGATTCCACCCTAGACAATCCACCTTTCTCTTTATTTTGTTAGCATAATTTCTGAGGCTAAATCTGTGGCAACAGTTTTTTGAGGCTTGACCTGTAGTAGCGAGGGTTTCTTAGGCTAAATCTGTGGCAGCAAGTGCTTTCTGAGGCTTAACCTGTAGGAGAGTTTCTGAGGATAAATCTGTGGCAAGCACGTATTCTGTGAGGCTTAACCTGTAGCAGTGAGGGTTTCTGAGGCTAAATCTGTGGCAAGCACGTATTCTGTGAGGCTTAACCTGTAGCAGTGAGGGTTTCTGAGGCTAAATCTGTGGCAGCAAGTGTTCTCTGAGGTTTAACCTGTAGCAGCGAGGGTTTCTAAGGCTAAATCTGTGCAGCAAGTGTTTTCTAAGGCTTAACTTTTAGCAGTGAGAGCATTAATTATAAGACATTATCTGGGCAGCGAACCATCCCTGAGCCATTAACTGAGCAGCAGCGGCCTACCTTTAAGGTGCTTCTGTGACAGCGTGGCACTATCTGGGTAGTGAATCACCCCCTTTGACACTATCTGAGGCAAACAGAGGTAGCACGACTTCTGAGACACAACTGAGGCAGCCATCGGACTAAGAAACCATTCTGGGACAGAAAGGTCCCACTGAGGTTCTGTTAATGTCCGTGGACCACCCCTGAGGTGTCAATTGTAGCAGCAGATACTTTCTGAGGAGTCAATTGTAGCAGCGCATGAATTCTAAGGCACTATCTTGGCAGTGGATTATCTCGATGACAGTGGATCCATTTCTAAGGTGGCACTGTGGCAGCAAGTTGTTCATGAACTGCGGCTCAGGCAAACAGAGTCTGGTGGAGTTGACCGTGGCAGTGAGGAGGCAACAGATTGCTGTTCTGAGTAGCGTGGAGGGTGAAAACCCCTTGTTTCTTTGACAGTGAGATTGGAGGCCTCTCCCTGAGGCAGCAGAGAACCATTTGTGACTGCAGACATATCCTGCAGGCCAGTATAAGTCCCCTGTGGAGCGGAGGTCAAGGTGCTATTACTGAGGCCGGGCATAAGGTCAGATCACTAGTATTAGTGCAGTAAGATCTGTTGATGCAACATCATTATTTGTGAATCTAAACTATAGTGTGATATTGGAAGAGTTGTGGATTTGTAACCTATTATGTAGTTGTTGGTGAAGTCAACTACCATGTTTATACTGTTTGACCATTCAATATTATCTCTCTCTGCAAAATTGATGAAATACTGTGATACGAGTTTAGAATATAATTTGTCATGTGCTCTTTTCAACCCTAACGGTAATTTTCCCCCAAGGGACACTACAGTAATTACAGTCAAAGACAGCTGGTGAGTCTTTCTATCTGGACTCTGTCCATATAACTGTAACCCTAAAATTTCTATTGGATTCGTTATGATGCAAAGCATTAATCCTAGAATTTCTGTTGGATTCCTTATAATGCAAAGCACCATTCTTGTCTCTGCAAGCTGGTCATTTGATATATTATTTTTTCATTATCAACCCGTTTTCCTTATTAGATTATAGATATAGAGACAAAGCCCTTAACATTACATTGTCTTTGGCATTTAAAGCAACAGATTTGGATTGATTCTCTGTATGATGGTTATTCCAGATTTATCTTTTCATTATCAACCCAGTTTCCTTATCAGATATTTTCAAATTGCATTGCCTTTAGCATTTAAATTTTAAACCAAGAGATTCAACATTGTCTTCGGCATTAAAACCAAGAGATTTGGACAAACCAGCCACATATCTTGCATTTATGGTAGAATTAACTTTGGACTATCTTGATAGAAACTTACAAATCCTTCAACGAAACTTAGATTAATGAATGTAGAAGTAATACAAAATTGAGCTTACAAAGATCCAAAGAATGATACACTTTGGAATGCTTTTCCAGGAACTAAAAAATGAACAAAAGCCCTCATTCTTTAAAAGCCAATAGCTAGAGTGTGTAACCAGCATGGTTGCAACCTTTATAAAAGAAATACTCTCCACCTTAAATGGGGATATTTGCCTCTTTTGAGCTCTATCCTGCACTTCCTTGCCTCTGCAGCACTTGTAGCTTAGTTCTTTTACATTGGCATTTGGTCACGAAGTTCATTTGAAATGTTACTGTTAAACAAAGATTCATCCAGAACATTCATATCAAGAAAACCTGAACAGACAGTATCCTGTGTTGGCATCGCACCATCCTTCTCAAAGCCAAACGAGGACTGAGGGGAACAAGCATACATTGCCCTTCTAAGCCCATGTGACTTGTCATATGCCAAGGCTAGAGCTGAACTACCAGAAAATATCTCAGAATTCTCCTGCTCATCACATCTTTGAAATTCATCACATGAGGTAGCTGTTTCTGTTTCCTGTCTGGTATCTGACAGGGATGATGATGTGTAAGGCATGTTTTGCTCTTGCCGTTGCTTAAGGCACAATTTCAACTGCAAAACACATCAAAAAGTATCGTTCAGTAAAAATGAATATCGTTGTCTCCTATTTGCATATATAAGAGGGGAAATAAGATGCTCAGAGGTCCAGATGGGATTATGTACCTGTGATTTTATATACACATTGCAATCTTTCAAGTCTTGAATTCTTGTCCTCCACTGCTCTACCTCCTGGTCCAAACACAGAACTTGTGAGCAACATCTCCTTTCAGCAAAACCAGAAAAACAACACATGGGAACTTTCCTATTTCACTGAACCCAACAGTGACACCATCTCAGAAGTAAAAATGGATCAAACATGAAATAAGTAAATAAAAATATCCAACCTTTATCAATCTTGAATGTTCTAAGGTCAGCTCAGCCGCCATCTCTGTCAGTTCCCGATGTGTCTGATTCGACAAAATGTTGGATTTTCAGTCCGACTATACAAATAGCTCCCTACTATCAGAGCAAGAAGAAAATCATCTATATCCACTCACATGCAATGCATATCTGTGTGATACACCTACGTTTGCAAGCACATGCATGTACAAATTCAGATGGACATGCACAAGCACAAAGACATATATATTATACATACACCCTTATCCATATCCATCTTTATATGCACACACCTATTTCCCCAGATACACGCACATACCCACATCTAAAGCAATATACATTCAAATATACAACATACGCATAAGCAAAGTTTGTAAGAGCGTGGATGCATATTTTGATACATATGACATGTACATACTCAAAAGTTAAAACAAAACACATACACAGATGCATAAACACAAGGCCAATCACGGAGACATACAGTACACATAATATACACCCAAGGTTTGGAATTTCAAAACAAACCCACCCATTAAATTTGACAATTTTCACACCTCCCTGAACTGTTTTCCCAGTTTGAAGGAAGCATCTTTGAAGGAAGCATCTTGATAGTATTGCAAGTTTTTTAACGGTATTTGACGGGTAAATCACACTGTGAGAGTCAATTTACCCGTCAAATTCCATACTGCACACCACCGTAAACACATATATACACATGTCATAGGGTACATACAATACACATATCCACATGTATACACAACGAACGTCAAATTCCATACTGCACACCACCGTAAACACATATATACACATGTCATAGGGTACATACAATACACATATCCACATGTATACACAACGAACGACAAGTAGAGAAGTATACACAAAAATATGTATATACATAAATACACAGAGATACACATGCATAAAATAGGGGCATTGGATATACCGATACATATACACAATAAAAGGGTAGTGGCAGACTCACAATACATACAGGTTTACAATTTCAGTCTTTTGACTCGGAAGGGTATGCAAATCACCTTCATCCTAATAAGTGGGTACAATGAAAAATAAAGGTTCAAAAGTTTGCCTCTGCGTGCTTTAAAAATAAGGCAGACCCCATCCAAGAAAATGACAGAAACACATATGTACTTGTTTACAGAGCCATAGACAGAGGTATATACAGATACATATACGCAGTGGCAATGACACGCACATACTGTACATATCTGTATGTTATTGGGCAGATACTCTCTCTCTCTCTCACATCTACATTATCATATGAATGACAGAGCAGGTTGAAGGGCGTGGATACCTTTTTCTTTGGCGCTCTTCTCCTGTGACGATTCTTGGCCATCGCATTCTGCATTTCAATGAAAAAAACTCAGACCCATCTTAGAATTTTCAAAATCCAAGGAGCCCATCAATTAAGAGAAAGACCCAAAATCTCCAATACCAAAAAACCAGGGGCCCAACATTAGAACTCGCAGATTAGAGACCACTTACATTTGAGTTGGGATGAGAGGTGCGTGACAGGCGACGGGTTGGTGGTGAGGGAGGAGCCATACCCATGGCGTCATGTTCAAGCTGGTTATTATTTGGGCTCCGTTTGGAGTAGTGGGTGACGCTTGTCTCCTTTCCTTTAATGTTGGATCGCCTGCGCTTTGTCCCCCATTGAAGACACGGTTTCTTACTGGAATAGCAGAAGAGGATAATAATGCCTGCGACCTCAATTTCATCTGCTGTAAACTGAGAATGCTCAGAAATCCTCATCCTCCTATGTTTCATGTTTTCAAAATCTCTTCTGCTCCCGCTGCTCCTCATCAAATCTCTGCCAATATACAGCACTCTCACATTATATAAGAGAAGGAAGCATAGTTGGATGAATACTGGGATTGGGATTGGAATTGTTATTGGCATGGATAATAGTTGTGTTTAATTGGCATCACCACCATTGTCTTCGTCATCGACTGGAATTGAGAGAATGAAGTCTGCCCATTCTTCCATTGTGAACATGCCACGTGATTGCTTACCTTGCTTGCAAGCCAGTGGGTCTCGGGGCTTTTAGGGTTCTTCTGGGGTCCACCTGCCTCAACCGCACTATTATAACCACTTTGAATGTTTTCGGATTTTAAGCTATGACGGTATGTATTTGTGTTACGTTCGCGTTCATTCGAGTCAGAGTTTTCGATCATTGACACTCGAGTCAGAGTTTTCGATCATTGACAGGCTGTTTTGGTTTTTTTTTCCAAATATCCAGAGTAAAATTTATTATAATTTAGTTTCATAATTTAGTTGTTAAATTAGCAGTGAGGACAATCATTTTTAGTTGCTATCTATAATTATAGTTGACTAATCACTATTATTTAAGGTCAAAGTCTAGCCAGGTTTCAAATTTCCCTGGAAAATCATGGAAAGTCTAGTGAAATTTTAGTAAAATTTGGCATAATTTTTTGTAAACCCAGGTTACAGCGATCAAATTTCAATATTTTGGATGCCCCACGGGTTTTTGATGGGGTTGAATCCATTTCCACCATCAAAAACACATTTGAGGCACTCCCATTGCGAGAATTTTTGGAAAAAAATTTGTCAGATTCTGGCTATTTTCAGCCAGCAAATTTGCCGCTTTGATAGATGACACCTTATTTAAGGAAAACCATGCCACTTGGAATTCCCTGCAGAGTGGACCTGAAGGGGGTAGGTTTTCACTCTTGTCAAGTGCCTCTTGATCTTGGGCCATTTACTTGTTTGATTACCTTGGAGGAAGACAAGTTCTTAGCCAAGCTTGTCAATTTTAGAACATACTCCAAGTAGATTAGATCATTGACATGTTATATGTGTATAATTTTAATTTGCAATAATTTTTGTAAATAATAAAAATGTATTTGTGTTAGGTTTATATTACTATAAATTAGTGTTATATGTTTTTGTTTAGGTAAACTTTAATAACGACGGAGATAGTTATTATTTGTGTTTTGTAAAAGGTTCTCATTAGGCTTTTAGTCATTAACTTATTATTGATGAAGATAGATTTTTAACTAATCAAACATAATTTTTAATTTTGGATTGTGTTATAACTCTTAAAATGTGGAAATATATTTATTAATTTCCAAATTTTGCATCCTTGCAACATTGTTGTGGGGTTTTGCACTGCTTGGAGGGTCTCTTGCAACTTGTTGGCCACAAGCTTAGGTGACCCTACTTCCCTGCCCCCTCCACTGGGTCCTAATATAGCCTCCTTCAATGCTTTGATTTCTAGTGGGCCAAAATTTTAGAAGACGAAGGTCTCTCACTTTGTCAAAAAACTTGAGGATATTCCAAAGGTAGAGATCAATGCTTCTTAGTCTGAAACAAGGGCTCTTCAGTGCACAAAATGAGGTTTGGTGGGCCAATTCATGGGGATTTGGCCTTCCCTGCTCCTCGAAGCAGTGGGTAAATAAACTTCACTGTGATTGATAAAGGGTCAAGTTTCCTCTTCTTTTTGTGAGAGAGGATTTTATACCTTCTTCGAGAATAAGACCAGGACTTGATCTTCAGAAGAAGCCCTTATTTCATGGGTGCCCAGGTTCTCTGTTTTAATTGATGGATCCCATATTTTAACCCAGAATGTGATCTTCCTTTAGTGGTTTCAGTATGGGTTAAACTCCCCTTCCTTCCTCTACATTTTTGGAACGGTTCCACTTTTAAAAACATTAGAAATGCCTTAAGTATATTTGATCACGCCGAGCCACAAGAGGGTTTGTTTTCTTGTGCCAAGATTTGTGTGGAAGTAGATTTGGACAAAGGGCTTCCGACTGCAATAAAATCAACCTAGATAACTGATCCCATATCTAAGAGGTGGATTATGACCAACTTCCTTTTGAAGTGCAAGGAGTGTGAATGCTTTGCTAGAAGTTGCAAAAATAAGATTGAGGAGCAACAAAATTAGGTGGAAGATCAAGATCAATGGAAACAACCCAAAAGGCGAAGAGGACCATCCAAACAAATTAACAACTAGCCACGATAGAGTGATCCAATAGGGAACAAAGGCAAGGACCCAACCTCACCAATCCAAGTGAAATTAGATTTGGGAGAGGGTACCAACAATCAAGGTGCAACAAAGGCTAATAGCAATAGTTTTGAAGCACTCAACCTGGTTGAAGAAAAAGGAGATATTTCCTCACGCAATGTCCCTCCCTCTCTTTGGAAGGACTTCAAAGCCTCTCCTAGTCTTCTCGAGGATGACATTCCACCCCTTGAGGATTGTCAATGTGAAAGGTGAGATCGACTCTTCCTCAAATGAGTGTGAGTTCCACTTTCTTAGAGTGCCTCGAATTGGCATGTCCCTTGCTAGTTTAACTGATGAAAAATTAGAGACAAAGAGAAGGAACAAGATCATATTCATCGTAAGGTGGGAAGAAAAATGAATAGAGAAGTTCAAATTGAAACAGTTGAAAAGGACAAAGAATTGGGAAGATAAAGTATTTTGGACAAACACATCACATGGAACCAAAATACAAGAAAAGGGGGAAATTCGAGCCCCAATCAAGGGGCAACAAAATCTTATAGTAGATGATGAAACTAATCTCGTGGATTTGCAGAAGATTGGGGCCAGATAAAATAATGTGGTTAAATCATTAGTTCAAAAGAAAAACCCCATATTCTCTTACTCGAGGGGACTAACATGTGGGACCAAAAGATTTCCCAAAACTAATATAAATTATGGAATGGTAGTGGCATTCAACAGTCAGTTCAAGGGGTCGGGGGGGGAGGGGGGTGGCGTGTTGGCATTATGGCATAGGTTTGATGCTATGGCTCTGGTGTTGTCCTTGATGGCAACTCATCTTGGTGACAGATCTCAGTTCAGGCACTCAGAAAGAAGAAAAAGGCATATACGCAGGTTCATCTAGACGAAGACGCGTATACACACGTGTTATACGTTACAAAAGCGCGTATATGTTGGGGAACTTACTCTTGGTCCATGGTAGTTAGTCCTTGGGATTTGAACCTATGGTTTTGGACCATGGCATCTCGTCAGATGTGCTGATCCCTAGTTTTGGGTTCATGGTATTGAAATGTTATGGTTTTGGACCATGGTATTGTGGAAGGCCTAATACTATAAAAGAGGAAGGAAATCATGTGGCAAATGATCATCTGAATTATTATTGAATATCTGAAAAGTGGTAGATCTGAATGCTGGTAATTGGGTTATGGTGCAGATCTGGATCTGAATAAAGGAGGAACCTTAGCGAAAAGAATAAGGATAAGTTCTATTGATGGGTCATAATCTTTAACCTTGAATGATAATATTTTTATATGATTTTGGTCTGTTTTATGTGGCGCTTGCTTGATCTATAACACTGATAATCTGGGTTAATTAGTGTTTTTGAATATCTGAAAGAGCGAATAATCCTTTATAGATCTGTACGTAGGTTTAGTGAAGCGAAGACGTGTATACACGCTGGTTCTGTGAATTAAAACAACGTATATGCAGGTTGTTCCAAACACAGAAGCGTACGCACGCATGTTGCAGGTTATTGAAATAGCGTATATGCTTTAAGTTGTGATCTAGCTACCTCTGTTTATTGTTGCTATGTTCTGGGTTCAGTGTTTGGTGTGTGGTTTCTGGTACTGTGTTTTGGGTACAACTGTCATAGAAGTATCTACTTGATTCAGATCTAATTGGTGGAAAGGAAATTGGTTTATTCTTGATGATTGATTGATGTTTATGGATCCAGTCTGAAAATTTATGAAACGTGGTCCATGGAAGAAAGAGAAGGTTGTAGCCTTCTGTAGGCCAGCACCTACGTACTAGTATCTTGGCTAGTGCAAGAGCTAAGGGGGTTGTAGCTCCCTTCCAGGAGAAGCTGGAAAACGAGAGAGGGTTGTAGCTCTCTGCAGGTTGTAGCCTGCGTACTGGTAAAGGACTACACCAGTACAATCGTAAAAAGAAGTTTCTAATTAAAGAGAAGATAGAGACGAATTACAGCAGGTGGTTTTCACCCACATTGGGTTTCCACCTTATATCTTGTGTTCTTGTGTGTGATTGTCTTCTGCTTTGTTTTACTGTTTCTAGTTATTGGTTATTTGATACACAGATTAACAATCAACATCTGAAAGATAAAGTAAATTATAAGTTTGCATAGTATACACAGGTTTCCTTCTACATAGTTGCAGGTTTAATTAACTGAAGTAGCATATATCATTTGGATTTGAAAAAGGAATATTTGACTTGATAATACTGATTCACCCCCCCTCTCAGTATTATTTCCAACAAAGACAAGAGGTGGAATGCCTCAAAGATGAGGTGGTTGGAACTTTTCAAAGAAACAGGCATATTATGCTATTGTAGAAGATTGTATGTTGGATGTTAATACAGAAGTTTGGCTTTACTACTTAGGATTCAGAGAGTTTTAATGTTTAATTTTCCTCATGGTTTCCTCCATTTACTCACTTGCAGTGGTATGAATTCATGTTACTTAGAATTCATTGACAATGCTCTACTTCCTACATGTGTCCATAAGCCGTGTTCCTTATATTTTTGTTCTGTTTTGCTGATATATTAAAACTCTTGATGCCCTGACTTCCATGCTAAGATAATCTTACTATGATACTGAAACATATTCTGACTCCATAAGCCCAATGTATGTTTATTGATTGTGTTCAACCATTTATACCTTTCCACTTTTTTTTTTTTTATAGAGTTAGCCATCTAATCCTTAATTGAAATCTTTAACCCAGTGATAGAGCCCTCTCAGGTTGAGGAGGCTAAGCCTCAGCCAAATGTTTGGTTTGAAATAGTTACTCAAAGTCTTCCTAATCAGCAGCCTATCAAGGTTTGGTTTTGTGATAACATTTTGGTGTGTTTACCAGGAGTCTGAAGATTATTCATTCCTGAAATCAAGAAAGCTAAACTTCTGAAGGTAGTAGGAGCTTAGAATGTTTTCGAGGCTGCAATCTACCTTGGTAACTCCACACATCAAATAACAAATTGGAAGGTGACTCCAATGCTAGAAGATCGGTAGTTTGATGAAGTTTCAAGATGAGTTCCATTGCAAGAATGAATGTCAGGTATGCCCCTATGAGTTGGTCTTATATCCTTGGTTTTCCAAATCCTATGCCAAAGGTTAAATGGTTAGATGATCTTCCTATATTCAAAGATGAAAAGAAGACAATGCTCCTCTTCATTTGGTTAGGTTCTATATGCATGCACGCCTTCTTAAGGTTCAGTTCCCTGAAGATTGTCTCATGGAGATGTTTATGACCACTTTAAAAGGAAAAGCATGGTCTTGGTATAAAATCTTGGAAAATGGTTCATTATATTCTCTTGGTAATTTCCATGATGTATTCTATGACATGTATAAAGAGTGTCATCCCTCCTTATTGTTGGTCAAAGATTACTGTAAAAATTCTACGAGTTTAATTCAATTTTTGGTTGATTGTTATGATGATGATGAATTCATGGATGAAGAAATTTTAGAGGCTCTTCATAACAATACATTTCAACACCAAGAAGAAAGGATAACATCCCATGAAATGCAGCATGAAAATTAGCAGGGGTTTACTTATGAAAACCATGTTACATCCTTTGATATTAATGTGAAGATGCAGAAAAATTGCTTGTATTTTGATCATAAAGAGCATGAAAATGATTACAAACACGAAGAAGAAATACTGGAAGAAATTTTTTATAACCCTCAGGCAAAGGAAAAGGTTGATAATTTCTGTAATTCCTTGCAGCAGTTTACTACAAAGAATGATCATAATAGTGAGGAAAATTACATTGTCTATGGGAATCATGCAGAAAAGTAGTTGGATAACTTATCAAAGGAATTTTTTGTGGCTGATAATCAGTTGTCTGAAGATATATAATGTTATGAGAATCATCAAACTAATCATGTTTTTTTGACCCTATAGCTGATTACATGGAAAAGATTTTTTGTTCAGATTTCCAGTTATATTTTTATCTTGAAGATTAGTTACATATCATGCTAACTCGGTTATTTCAATATCATGTTTATTTTTCCTTCAAGCACAACCAAGAGATTCAAGTGTTAGATCAAATTAATGACTGGCTTCATTGGAAGTTTCATGTTCCTTGAGATACAAATGGAGGTTACAGTTAATAGGGTAGGTAGGAATGTGAAAATAAGCTTAGGGTAGGTTGGATGAGCATTTTTCATTAGATCGAGATTTCTTTCTTCTACAGTGATCATCAAGCTTAAGCCCGAGTTGAAGGCCGAACAGTTTGAAGAAGATGCTTGTCAAATCAAATAAAAGTATTTTTGTTTTACCAAAAAAAAGATAGCACTGGAGCTACAAGTTCTTAGTGCGCCACAGGGGTACACTAAAGTGGAGCCACTGTCATCACCAAATAAGAGTTTACAGTTTTTTCTAATCATGGTCTTAGATGAGTGTCAAGTCACCCTATGTTTTCATGGGTAGGTGATAGGTTAGGAGTCTCATGAGTCTCATTTCCATCACTAAATAAAGTCCATCAGCATTATCTGACCCCTTATGGATCCCATATCATGTTTAAAGTTTCATGTGTTTGGTCATTTCAAAATTTTGAACGCACTAGGAAAATTTCTAGGCATTTTCATAGCACAAAGTCCCAAAATTACACTACATGTGCTACAAAATCACTGAAGCAACCTTTTTCAGCAAAAAATTTGTTTTAAGTAGTCAAATTCTAGGAGGCTTTTTGAGCAACGGAAAGCCTATTTTTGAAAATTAAAGAGTTTTTTATTCCTGACATAATAAAATACAAAAACCTCTTTTAGTTTCTTCAAATTAATTATTAGTTGGGAGAAATTGATGACTAACATTGCGCTACGAAACTGCTGTAGGAGCAATTTTTCAGAAAGCATAATTTCCTAGTTTACAACTGATATTCAAAGACAGTTTCTGGGTAGTAGGAAAGGTATTGAAAAAAACCAAGAGAGGTTTTTGTTTAGCACTAAGCAGTATACAAAATCCTCCTTTAGTTTTGCAAAATACATTTTTGATGAGGAGATAAAATCTCTATCCCAACACCTATTTTTCAGCCAGAACAGAGTAGGAGACAATTTCCTAGTTTTTCAGGGCAAATGTATGAGAAGCTATTGAAGGCCAGCAGGAGGGTTATGGACATCACCAAGGTCGAAGTTAAGGAGGAGAAATTGTTAAATATCAAATTTAATTCATATTTTAGGTTGTTACTATCATAAAAGGAGTTGTACTCCTAATTGTATTAGGACACTAGGACTGTTAGTTAATTGTCTCTTGTAATTAATAGTCTGTTTTAGGTATGAGTAGGTTTCAGGTCAAGCAAATTCGAATTCCCATCATGTTGGAGGAAGGAATCCAAGATTGTAATGATGACTCTATATAAGACAAGAGGTGGAATGCCTCAAAGATGAGGTGGTTGGAAATTTTCAAAGAAACAGGCATATTATGCTATTGTAGAAGACTGTATGTTAGATGTTAATACAAAAGTTTGGCTTTACTACTCAGGATTTAGAGAGAGTTTTAATTTTTGATTTTCCTCATGGTTTCCTCCATTTACTCACTTATAGTGGTATGAATGCATGTTACTTAGAATTCATTAACAATCCTCTAACATCCTACATGTATTCACAGGTTGTGTTCCTTATATTTTTGTTCTGTTTTGCTGATACGTTAAAACTCTTGATGCCCTGACTTCCATGTTAAGCTAATCTTACTATGATACTGAAACATATTCTAACTCCATAAGCCCAATGGATGTTTATTTATTGTGTTCAACCATTTATACCTTTCCACTTGTTTTTTCTATATAGTTATCCATCTAATCCTTAATTGAAATCTTTAACCTAGTGAGAGAGCCCTCTCATGTTGAGGAGGATAAGCCTCAGCCAAAAATTTGGCTTCAAATAGTTACTCAAAGTCTTCCTGATCAACAACCTATCAGGGTCTAGTTTTGTGACAATAGGACACTTATATGGAATAACGGTTGATATTGATGGTGCGAGTGTGGTAGCGGACTTTGAAGTTATAGAAATTGTCGATGACTATAATCCCTACCATGCACTCTTGGGAATCGACTACGCTATTGACATGAATAGGGTCATTAATCTAAAGAAGAGGATAATATCATTCGAAAGAAAGTTGTTTAGGGTTATAGTGTCATTGGACCCTGCAGAAGGGGCATGATATACTGAACCAGTCTGCGATTATTTAGAAAGTGATGATGAGCTAGATGAAATTTACAATATAATTGTGTGAGATCAGGATTTGATCAATCCAATTGTGGATGGATGGATTGCATGGCACTAGGAGAGTTCATGCACTTCCGATTCAGATGAGGAGTTAGATCATTGGAAAAACCTCTTACATGAAGTATCTACATTGCGGTGCAATATGATGACGAAATCACTAGCTATGTTTCATGAGAGGTAAGAATATTACCTTATTATGATGGTTTGACTGATGTAGATATGTTTTTATATGAATTTCAGTGCAAAGTCCCTAAGGACCACCGCTCAAACCTTGGAATTTTTGCTATGCCCACATAATGGTGGGGTACGCATAAGGATAATTTTGTTGGATGGCGAGATTACATGAGAATGATGAAGCTCCAATTTGGGCATGATAATACCAGAATAACAGAAAAGTACAATGGAAGGGATGATCCGCACGATCACATGGCAAAATGGACTAAGGCATGGGGAACAGAACCTTAGCCAGAGTGGGTACATATCTTTTGTCATGACTTGGATATGATTCCCATGAACTTGTACCTTGAAACATAGCATCGCCATGACACTGCCGAGTGGGATTCATTGAAGTAACCATTCTTATTGACTTTTAGCTTTGAGGATGAATTTGCAAGCATCAATGAAGCATTGCAAGAAATTAAAGCAGCTATTTTTAGAATGCTGAAGCAACCTATGGAATGGACCCAACTAGATTTGGGAACCTAGGTACACCACACATTGGAATTTTATAAAGTGATTGTTGAAGAGGAGGAAGAAGACTTGAGGAATATCAATATTCAAGAGATAGAAGGGCATTGCAAAGTCGAAGGCCCACAAGTAGAGAACCTAGCCTTCTCCACACTTTTGAAAATGAAGCAAGTAAGAATTGGCACTGAAGAATAACTGAAGTTTGCAAAGATTGGAGTTTATTGGGATGATGCTATAGTAGATAAAGTAGTTGAGTTACTTTGAGAGTACCAAGACCTTTTTACCACTAAATGTTTCTATTTAAAGGGCATACTTGGCGATTTGGGCGTTATGAATATCACATTGAAGCCAGAGGCAAAGCCTATTAAACAGAGGCCTAATCGCCTTAACCCTAAGTATAACAAAAAGGTTCGCTAAGAGATGGATAAAATGCTGGAGGAAGGCATTATCAAACTGGTTGAGGAGTCTAATTGGGTGAGCCCAATGGTGGTCCTAGAGAAGAAACAAAAGAGTGAAATAACGATTTACATAGATCTAAGGAAGTTAAATGACACATGTGTCCATGACCCCTTCACTACACCATTCATGGATGAAGTGTTAGACAATGTCGGAGGGAAGGAGGCCTATTCCTTTACTGATGGATTTTATGGCTATCATCAGATCAAGATCATGCCAGAGGATAGCAGAAAAACAACCTTCGCGATGGAGTGGGGTTGATTTCAGTACATTGTTATGCCTTTTTGTTTAAAGAACGCACCTGTAATGTTTTCTCGTGTAGTCATAGCAACATTCAAGAAATTTATTCATAAGTTTCTAGAGGTATACTTTGATGATTATATGGTGTTTGGCTTGGTTAAGAGCCATGTCCCAAGTTTGTGTTTGATGTTGGATACATGTCAAAGACATCATATTGTGTTGAATTTGAAAAGAAGCATATTCTATGTTCCATTTGGGATCTTGTTGGGTCATGTTGTGTGAAAACAAGGGTTGATGGTTGACCCTGCAAAGACTACGGTGACTGTGAACTTGGAGACCCCTAGGAATGTCAAGTAGCAGGGCATGATGTTGGGACACATTGGATATTATAGAAAACTCATCAAATCTTATGCTAAAAGTACTGCGCCGATTGAAAAATTGTTGAAGAAGGATGCAACATTATGTTGGAATGAGGAATGTTAGCACAACCTAGATGTGTTAAAAGAAAATATTGTGACTGCACCGATCTTGGTATTTCCCAATTGGAAGAAGGAATTTCATCTACAAGTGGATGCTTCCAGAATTGCGCTAGGTGCAGTACTAACACAGACAAACAAAGGTGAATTGGACCATCCTATAGCCTTCACACGTAGGAAGTTATCAAATGCTAAGAAAAACTACTCAAAGACATAGCGCAAGGGGATGGCCAT
Organism: Pinus taeda; assembly: GCA_000404065.3. Classification (NCBI taxonomy): domain Eukaryota; kingdom Viridiplantae; phylum Streptophyta; class Pinopsida; order Pinales; family Pinaceae; genus Pinus; species Pinus taeda. The sequence continues at coordinate 35,494 of APFE030015922.1, read as the reverse complement.
GGTCTACATGCTGCAAAAATTCAGGCATTATCTGTTAGGAGAACATTTCAAGATGTATACAAATCATTCTGCCTTAAAATTCCTAGTCAACAAGCCTCCTTTTGGGGGAAATATTTGCAAATGGTTGTTATTATTTTAAGTGTATGATTTTGAAGTGATTGTGAAGCTGGGCATGTTGAATGTCGGACCTGACCATCTGTTGCGAATCAAAATAGGCGAACAAACCACCAATTTGGAGGAAGCGTTGCCAGATGCGTAGCTCTTTGTGTTACGCATAGCTGACAACCACTTTGCAGACATTATTCAACTCCTAACTACAGGGAGGGAACCTGAAGGATATACAAATCAGGAGAAGAAGGAAGTAGTACTTCGTACAACTGATTTCTTAGTCATTGCAACACATTTGTAGAAAATGGATTCAGATGAAATATTGTAGAGATATGTGCCGGAATTTGAGGATGATAGTATCCTTGCTAAGGCTCATGGAGGAGCTACGTGAGGCCATTATGAAGGTAAATAAACCATGCAAAATATTTTGCACGTAGGTTTATGGTGGCCAACATTACACAAGGATTCCAAAGCATATTGTAAGGTGTGTGATGCATGTCAAAGGATTGGGAAACCCTCATGAAGGGATGAGCTACCGCTACATCCTCAGGTATCTTTACAGGAATTTGAGAAGTAGGAAATTTATTTTATTGGACCAATTCAGCCCCATGGGAAGAAAACTGACACGCGCTACATTATCACTGCGACAAAGTATTTAACTAGATTGGCAGAAGCACAACCAGTCAAGGATTGTATAGGGGATACGACAACAAAATTCTTGTTTGAACATGTCTTAACGAGGTTTGGTTGCCTAAAGGTCTTGATGAGTGATAGGAGTTTTCACTTTTTGAATGAAACAATTAGTGCGCTGACAGAAAATTCCATTTGTGAGAATAATTTCGACAAAATCACATAAAAAATCATTTGTCGATGCGTTTCAAACCAACTAGTGTGGTTCATCGTCAAGACAAGTTGAAGATCCAATCTGAGTGATAAGTTAAATAGGGACAACAGGCCATTCCAACAGCTAAATTTTACTGAGTAACAGATAAACAGGACCTCTAATGGCTAGGTTTGACCAGGCCCAAGGGGAGGTACCCAAATTTTATTTATCTATTTATTATTTATATATTATTAATTATATTATTATTATGTTTTATATATATATATATATATATATATTATATAGATAATATTATTACATTATATTATTTATTAATATTAATATTAATATTATTAATAATATTATTTATTTAAATTATTAGAATAAATGGTAATATTATTATTATATACCCATTATTTTTATTATTAAAAGTAAATTTAAATCTAGAACTTAATTAAAACTAAAGAAAATTATTATTTTTTATTTTATTTATATTTTTATTTATTTATTAACATAATATTAACTATTATGATAAAGTAATAAATATATAAACTAAAATACTCGTATTATTATGATACAGTAGTTAATAATATTATTATTAATAATTAAATTAATATTAATATAATAATATTAATATTAATAAATAATCTTATATATATATATATAGATATATATATATATATTATAGATATAGTATATATTATATAAATATATTATATATAATATTATATATATATATATATATAATTATAATTATATAATAATAAATAAATAAATAAAATTTGGGTCCCTCCCCTTAGGCCTGGTCAAACCTAGCCGTTAGAGGTCCTGTTTATCCGTTACTTAGTAAAATTTAGTTGTTGGAATGGTCTGCTGTCCCTATTTAACTTATCGCTCAGATTGGATCTTCAACTTGTCTTGACGATGAACCACACTGGTTGGTTCGAAACGCGTCGACAAATGATTTTTTATGTGATTTTGCCAAAATTATTCTCACAAACAGATTATGGATCACAAAGTCAAATTCTTTAGAAAATTCCATGTTTACCATCAAAAGAGTACACTGTGTCACCCGCAGGCAAGTGGGATAGTCAAATATTTTAACAAAATTTAGGAGAACGTGTTGACAAAGATCTATAATGCACAACAGAATGATTGGAATTTGTGCATACTTGCAGTGCTATGGGCCTATAGGACAACCTGTAAGAAGCTGTTAGGACAAACACCATTCAGATTAGTCTATGGAGTCGAAGTAGTAATTCCTATGGAATACATTATGACAAGTCTGCACATAGTAGCCTTGATGGATATGGAAGATCATGAGGCCTTAGAAGAATGGCTCCTGCAGCTCATGGAACTAGAGGAGGATCAATTTTTGGCAGGATTCCACCAACAAGTACAGAAGGAACATGAAAAAGCATGGCATGATCATCATATTAAGCTTTGCACATTCAAGGTAAATGATATTTTGTTGTTATATGATAGTAAGTTCACTAAATTTCCAGGTAAATTTCAGATGCATTAGTTAGGACCATATATTTTCAAAGAAAATACAGATGGTGGCACAATTAAGCTCATGAATTTGAATGGGGAACCCTTCCCGAGAAAATTGAATGGGAGCAGGCTAAAGCTATATATAGGGGGATCCTGCACAATGACTATATGGAAGAAGGATAATCTTATTGCTCTAGGCAGTTGCAGGGGAGTGCGGGACTATAAAATACACTTCTCGGTTTGGAGGACAAGGCAGCGAGCAGGCTGTGCGAAAAATGATGAGGGTGCACCAGCCGAAGCTGTGCTCAGGACGTTACATGAGAGGGAAAGGTACCGCGTAGCCCAGTAGGAAAATGACTGTTGGAGTTACTATTCATGATGGGATGACTAGAAATTAGTTAAGAGGAGCTGGGAGGCAATAGTTAAGGAAAAAATCTTTGAAGATCTGCCACCAAAGCAACATTTATTATCATAATTGGGTGGGAATAGTTAGATTTGAATTCAAAACCCCGTATAAATTCAACATGTTAGATTATTAGAGAGCACTTCACATTATAATAATTGGTGGAGCCTTTTTCTATCCCATGGTGCTGACAAAGGGCAATCTCAATGAGATAAACGACAAGATTCAGGATACCATGACAAAGGTGTTGCAACAATTTGAGCAATAATACATGTAGACACTAGGGAGTGTCTAGAAGGATCTGTGTAAGCTACAGATCTAGACAAATATAATTTAGGTGGATGTCATAAAGGAAATGGGTGCACATGCGAGCCTAACGTAGGGCTAGTGTGTTGTCTCAAAGATTGAATGGCCTTTGGATCTCAGAGTCTTTCCTTTACTAGAAGGGTAAGTCCAAGTGGAATTAGATGAGGATCACATAGTGCTCAACATAGTGAAGAATATGGCGTTGAACCTTTCCACACTTCTGATTCAGACCCTTCATGAGTTGCATCAAGGAGTCTTTGATGAATTTAAAATTAGATAGCAGTGTGCACTCACTGTTGCCAATGAGTTTAGAGTCAACAATGAGTATCTTTTTATAGAAAATACTTAGGTGTTGAAGGAATAGGAGGAATTGCGAACACAACATGAGAATTTGGTCACATCAATTGCGCAAGCCTACAATTCCATCCCTGAGCTGGATATACCAGAAGATGTAGAGGTTTAAGCTAAAGTGAGGAAATTGGTTGTCACAGTGCATGCATCAAAGGAAAAGGTTGAGAAGGCGACTTATGATCTCAGGATGAAAATAATTGAGCTGTATTTGAAGCTTCAACTGACCAGACTATCAGAGTTTTGAGAGTAGAATGGAGCAGCGATAAAAGAATCCATGGCCCAACTAGATGTCACAGTACAAGGATGCGCCCAACTCTTCACTCAGGCACTATGTCTTTGGGATACACTGTAGGAGGATCATATGTTGCAACCGTTGAACACAAAAATCAGGGAAGCATATCAGTAGTATGATGAGATCAGTATGACAGAGTGGACACTAGTGCCAATCTAACGATTCACGTGCTTACATGAGGGAAAAGAAAAATCATTGCAGATAAAGGAATTGTAGGAGAAGAAGTCCTAGCTCAGCGCATGAATTGAGCCTTGGACAGATGAAGCTTGCCAATTTTCACAAATCGTTCATGAGAAGTTGAAGGTAATGTAGAAGACACAGAGGACTATGCAACTGGTAGTAGAGGGGCCTACCACAGAGAAATTGGTCCAGGAAGTCCAACAAGTAGTAGAATAGAGCAACGCTAAGCTTGAGGCGCTGACCAAGGTATTCAACGAACTCTGCTAGAAAGTGGAACAACCATCTTTGTGACTGAAGGGTGAGTCACAATATTTGTGTTAGGGGCCTATTGGGATGGGGTAAGCTGGGTCATTTTGGGGTTAGTTAGCCCAAATTTTGTATATAATTTTGTAAAAGATGTAAAGTCTTTGTGATATGTGGAAGATGAGAATGTAGATGAATAAGAGTCAAAGGGGCTTAGCCCCCTATTTTGGGTAAAGTTTTGAGTCAGCTTTGAGATTCACACATGATCCGCAGACCATGGCATTGTATTGAAAAGTCTATAAATAGTTGAGTCTTAGCAAGTCTTAGAGGAAGAAGGGGAACAACTGAAGATAAGTTTGAAAAAGGGAATTGGGTATAGAAGAGTTGTGTTGAGATCTAAGGTGGGAAGGCTCTGCTTCCTGCACTTAGATAAAGAATGGATGGCTCCTACAATTGAGTGCGCAGGAGGCCTAGGTAGAGACCGCAACTAAGTGCGCGGACCCCTGAAGCTGTGTGTGTAGGGTAGAGAGTCTCTAATTGGTGAACTAAAAACCAATAAAGAATACTTTTTGTAGAATTATCATGTATTTGTATTGTAATTGTTTATGTTATATGTTGCTAATGAATGCTATTTTATATGGAATAATGATTGAGTCCTAAGCAACTTTATTGAATCTATCTTAATAATGTATGAAATGAATATTTAGCCACTTCAACGAAGCTACAAACTATTTCTCTTAATGTTATATGATGAATTAAGTAGATCTATACGAAATCCAATATCAGGTTACTTGTTTATGTGTGAAAGTAGATAAGTTGACTGCTTTAGGTCCACAATGGCTGATCACAAGCCTTTGTAAAGTTTTGAACATTGGTTAACCTAGCTATAGTAAAAGATCCTTAGGATATTATCGACCTACGTGGAAGTGAATATTAGGCACTAGGAGACATCACCTTCATCTCTGGATGTAGAAACTTGGTTCTTGCATCCCCCAATACTGCTTTGGGTGAGACTGCAGCATGTGCTACGCATGTTCTTGCCAAAATAGAAAACAATGTAGGGTTTTATTGGTTAGCACAAATAACTCTGAAACTAGTTTGAGACCCCCTAAGCCAACACTGAATGTGGTGACTCCTATCCTACACTGGGTATAGTGATGTGCCCATCACCATCCTACATGTCCTCCTACTCAACCTCCTCCCCTGACTCCTGATATCTAAAGCCAAGTCTCCACCAAAAATAGCGCTCGTTGGTCTCACCCTCAAATGATCCCTATCTTGTCTTCTCCTTTTAAGGATAAGGATTGTTTAGAAAAAAAATACTGGAGGGCTCTACCATCGAGTACTCAAATATTGTACAATAAAACATTGTTATGAAACAAGCTAATTAACCCTATAAAAAACAATACTTAGAAATAAATTGCAGAAATGAAAAAGTGCATAAAGAATAATGATACAATAAGGGTCTTGAGTACCTTGGGTGGGCCCTAACCTAAGGAATATTAGATTATTGAAGAAGAAGTAGACTAAGAACTAAATATGTCTTTCATTAATTGGAAAATTTCCAGTACATAAAGTGTTACAAAACTAAACTTCTATTGTTATGCTTCGACTACTTCCACTAACTTTGAGTAAATGCCTAATGGGATACTTAAGCCTATTGAAAATTTACAGTTGAGGGAGCAATTTCCCCATTGGGTAATCCCAAAAAACCATAAAGAGACCCCTCTTCCACTTAAGAAAATTTAGTTTTTCTCTTGGAAAAATATTATTTTATTGTTGGTCCATGTCAACATAAAAAGTGCAAGTCGGCCTAGAGAGAGAAATTGACCCTCCAAGTCAACATATAAATATGCGTTTATTGGCATCACTTGGAGACCATAGTCATACATCATATCATTCGTTATTTGGTTTGTACACTTCTAAAATTGCAAGGGAAAGTTCACACATGTAAAGGAAAGAGAGATAAGTTTTGTTAACCAACGTTGACGTTTTGTTTTTGGCCTTCTTTGACCAACGTTCACTAGGGATATTTTGACTTGGATTGACCACATTCTTTGACTGCCTTAGAGGTTGTGATCAAGGATACTTTGACTAAGAATTTTTGGGAAACTTGGACTGTTTTGACTGCTGGTTTACTTTGTGAGTTGACCAAATTTGATGGCAAACTTGTGGATCATTTTCACTGGGTTTGACTAAACAAGAGAGGCTGAATTTATTGTTTCCTTGACCAAACATTTATGAGCGCTATTAACAATTGAATTTGAATGGTTAGGGATGTCATTTACTATTTTTTATTGCACTTTGATATGACTAAAAATTTGCAAACAAGTACTTTTACCAAATTTTACTTTATTGCTCATCATTGATTGGTTATTGAATTGTTGACTTGGATATTCAAGGCTTTGAATTTTGAATTTTTGATGGATGTAGTTGGACTATATAATTAATTATCTAATAATAAATAATTGGTTATCTAATAAAAGAATAATCTCAGTGGGATTTTCCCCAAGTTGTGGGGTTTTTCCTTGGTCTTTGACGTAAATCTCTATGTGTTAGGATCAAGTCCCCTAGGGTCAATTTTGGGGTTAAAAACCCAAGTTTTGGGGCAGAAGGCCCGAATTTTGTATAAATAAATGTAAAGTCTCCGCATTTTCTGGTCGCGGAGCACGAAGATATGAGGAGTCAAAAAGGGTTTCCGCCCTTAGTCTAGATAGGTTGTGATGGCTTAATGAGATCCACCCTTGGTTCGCGGACCATGGGATTGTATAAAATGGAGTTCTTAGAGGAGTCTAAGGCAGGGAGTTCAGTTAAGGGGGGTCATTGATGAGTCTGTAAAGGAGCTAAGAGCGAGAGTCTTAGCATAGGAAGAAGGCTCTGCAGCTGAGTGCACAGAGGCCTAGGGTAGAAATCTGCAGTTGATTGCGCAGACCCCTGCAGTTGTGTACGGAGGGTAGTCAGAGTCTGTACTGAGCATCTTGATCATAAATAGAGAAGAATCTTCTAAAATTTCTATGTATTTTACTTCTGTCAATTGCAAGTGATTATGTTATTTTAAGCACTAAGTTTCTGTTTTGTTGCTGAATTAATGTGCAAATCTATATGTTTTCCTCTGTTATATGAACACAAGTATAGATCTATGTTTATTCAAAGATAATCTAAATTACATGATAGAATTGGTGAACACTTAAGATAATTCAAAGAACTATACAACAAAGTAGCTACAGAGGCATGGAAGTGCTGAGATCGCTTGTTAGGGTTGCATGAAGGATGATTGCAGACCTTTGGGGAGGTTCTGAAGGACTAATAGAGAAGTACATCGATAAGCCCTAAGGGCTTATAAATCTACCTGAAAGAAGAGTTAAGGTATAAAATCAATATCAAAACCATCTCAGGGTGCGGAAGCTTGGCTCTTACATCCCCCCATACTGCTTCGGGTGATACTTTAGTCAAAGCTCCACGGATTGATGCCAAAGGGGCTAGTAGTGTAGGGATTTTCTTGGCTGACTAATGTTGAACCTGGTTTAGGACCCATCAAGCCAAAAAATGGTTCTGTTTCTAGGATCAGGATCTACATAACGAGATGTGTGATGTTACATCATTGGAATCCAAATAAGAAGGAGATTAAAGACTGGTTGGATAGAAATATCCACAAATTCATAGTGCAAGAAAACAGGAATATGAGATTGAAAAAGGAATAGTGGTTAGACAAATATCTATACACAGAAATTCATGAAATCTTCTTATGTTCTTTCCAGTGGAATTATACGAGTGGATCGTGAAGTTGGCAGATTACGAGGGAGGGTGGAGACTTGACAATCCAATTTTCTAGACCCCGGAGTTAGTAAGGATATTGGAAGCCTCTGAAGATAATATCGTGCATGTTGTCAATCATTGGCTTGACCGTATCATAGGAGGGTTTGTGACAGAGTTCGTGGTTGATACTTTGGTCAGCTACATCGAAGCGGAGCACCGCTTCTTCAAGGGGCCATGAGGTAAGTATTTGAAATCACTAAATACTTGGATTAAGATGCTCTTGTGTGAAAAGTGGGTCATGCAGTTACCTTTATTTTTGGAGCTACGCAAATTGGAAGGTATTTTAGGGATGGAGGAAGAAAAGGTCCTGAGTATAGCCCACTGATTGAGCCTCCTTTGAGTGACGACAAAGGAGAAACACAAGATTCTCTGCTGATTGCTATTCAGTGTACAAGACAAGGGTTCCTGTGAATACCTACACCACCTCCATCCTCATCCCATCTATCTATACTGCCTCTATCCTCACCTCCACTACTCACCCCATCACGCACACTATCGCCACCTCCACCACTATTCAGCATGATGAACTCCATAAAGCTACCTGTATTTAAGGGCACAGGAAATGAAGATCCAGACCAATTTGGTTCATCGCGAAGGTTGTATGGGAATCTTAGGGTATCACAAATGATCAAATGAAGACAACAACATTGGTTAGTGCTTTGCAAGACCGTGCACTAACGTGGTGCATTAAGTACAATACTGATAACCCAACATCTGCATTGGTAGATATCCAGACTGCGCTGAATAGGGAATTTAGTGGACCTAAGTCTCAAGCACAATCCATTGTGGGATTCAAGGAGATCATGATGAAGCCTGGTGAGACACCCTAGGATTTGGATCAAATATTGAAGTGTACGATCTATGAAGCCAACATGAGCCAAACTGATGGGTAGCAACATGAATTGTTTGTGGCCTCGCTCCTGCCCCCCAAGGGTTGCACTATCACAATAGAAGGTTGGGACCTAGATGAAAGCTCTGGAAATCACAATGAGACTGCATGAGACACCAATGCAAGATGCTGATCTAGGGGTCTAGCAGATTCACACACAGTTTCAAAACCTTTGCCTTGAAATGGAAAGCCTGAAGAAAGACAAAACAGATCAGCCGGAGGTGCACAAAGAAGTCTGGTGTCTAAAATGCAAAGATCAGGAGCATGACAAGGATCACTATCCAGTCTTTGCGAATTATGTTGCATAAGGGGGACCAATGCCTCTAAGGCTAGAGGCTATAGTAGGGCCAAGTACGGGGCCTGCGCTATGGTGTGCTATATGCCAGGTAGCTGGGAAACATCTGACCGACAATTTCCATTTGCTGGAGAAATTCATATAGATGCCAGACGAACCTTTATGTAATTTCTGTCATTCAGTAGGTCATGATGAGCGCAATTTCCATAGTTACGAATTAATGATAGACAGGACACTTGCGCATAGGGTGCAGGTATAAATGTACCCTTTGGACCAAGGCACAGGAGGAGCATGAGGTGAGTATCACGGGCGTGGCGGAGGCGGAGGCGGAGGAGGACCTGATAGAGGTTGAGGGTGTCTTATTTGTTACAATTGTGGGGTACCAAGGCACTACATGAGAGACTGCCTGAACCCTACATAACTGTCGTGTCGATATTGTACTCAGTTTGACCATGCGACTGAGGATTTCCCTATGCTTTTGGCTAAGATTCACAAAAAGGGGCCACAGCCTCCACATCTGACTCAGAACCTACAGATGATTAGGGATGAACCTCACGAGGAAGACCCTAAGGTAAAAATTATTCTACAAAGTGGAATGACGACTGGTGTGGATAAGGGGATGTATCCTGTAGAGGGTAAGTGGGTTAGCAAAGCACCAGAAAAGGAGATCGGGTTTGATCTCAATGCACAAAAGGAAATTTTATGGAAGCAAAGGAAATTTTCACTAAGGACTCTACCTTAGGAAGTAAGGAGAAACCAGTTGAAGAAATGGACCCATCCATGATCACCACGTTCTTAGAGACTTGCATGAAACTACTCCATGATAGTAAGGTAGTGAAGGGACAGCAGGAACTAATCAATCAATGCGTTGGAAAGGACAACGCTACTGGTGAACCACGTGTAGTCAAAAATCTTGGTAAGCATAATGCAAGGACTAAAAGTGAGATGATATTGACCGTGAATATAGGGGAATATGAAATGGACCAAAAAACATGGGAAATAATGGGGCGATTTTCACTCCAGTGGTCCCCGATCCATTTACAGATGGTGAATCAATAGAAAATCATCCCAATGGGGAGGCTGCAGGGGGTAATAGTTGACATCAAAGGCGCAAGCGCACTGGCAGATTTTGAAGTAATAGAGATAGTGGATGATAACAATCCTATACCATGCTCCTTGGGGTCAATTGGGCCACTAAAATGAATGTGGTAATCAACCTGAAGAAGCAAAAGATGATATTTGAAAATAAATCACTCTGCGTAGTGGTGCCATTGGATCTTGCAAACATACCGTATTATACAGAACCGATCCACCATTATGAAAGTGATGATGATTTGGACCAAATTTACAAGATAAAGGTGCGAGACTAGGATTGGGTGAATCTAACAACAGACAGACGTATTGCATGGGACCGTGAGAGCTCCTACACATCAAATTTGGATGAAGAACTTGAGCATTAGTAGAATCGACTGCATGAAGTATCTACACTACACTATAATATGATGACCAAGTTGTTGCACTACGTATCATCAGAGGTAAGAAATCTGTCTCATTATGATGGGTTAACTGACATTGATCTCTTTTTAGATTCATTCGAAATGGAAGTTCCCAAGAAGCATCATTTCCAGGCATTAGATTGGGTGTTGCACGCTACACCCGCAAGATGGTGGGGTACACACAAGGATAGTTTTGAGGATTGGCGTAAATATAGAAGGATGATGAGGATATGCTTTTGCCACTTGAAGGTATGACTAATAGAAAAGTATGATAGGTGGAATGATTAGCACAATCATTTGACCAAATGGACTAAAGTATATGGAATGAAGCATTAGCCAGAGTGGATCCATGTGTTTTGTCATACCTTGGATGTTATACCAATGAATTGGTACTTGAGATAGAACTTTGTCATGGCGCCCAAGAATTGGATGTTTTACGCCAAGCATTTTTGATGACGTTTAGTTTTCAGGATGGATTTGAATACATAGATGAAGCATTGCAGGAGGTTAAGACAACCATTTTTAGGACACCACAGAATCCTTTAGACCTAATTCAACCTGATTGGACTACCTAGCTTAGCCACTCACTAGAGTGTTACAATGTAACAACAGAAGAAGAAGACGAAGACCTAAGAAATATTAATATCCTGGAGACTGAAGGTCACCGTGGAGTTGAAGGACCACAGCTAGAGAACCTAGACATAACTGAGCCACTCAAGACTAGGCAGGTGAACATTGGAATGGAGGAAGAACCGAAGTTTGCAAATATTGGGGAATATCGGGATGATGTGGCACTAGATAGGGTCGCCAAGTTGCTCCGTGAATATCAAGACTTGTTCTCCATGAAGTTTTCCAATCTTAAAGGGATAATAGGAGACTTAAGTGTCATGAAGATCACCCTAAAGCTAGATGCAAAACCTGTGAAACAAAGACTATACCCCCTTAATTGTACCCCCTTAATCCAAAGTATAAGGAAAGGGTCACCATTGAGTTAGATAAGATGCTTGTAGCGGGTATTATTGAACCGGTGGAAGAATTTAAATGGGTAAGCCCAATAGTCATTCAGGAAAAGAAGCAGAAGGAAGAAATAAGGATGTGCATAGATCTCAAGAAGTTGAATGATGTTTGCATGTATTATCCCTTCCACCTCGTTCACCGATGAGGTCCTGGATAATGCTGGCGACCAAGAAGCATATTCGTTTACTGATGGGTTCTCTACATACCATAAAATAAAGATCGCGTTGGAGGATAGAAGTAAGATGACCTTCATGACCAAATGGGGATGCTTCTATTATATGGTGATGCCTTTTTGGCTGAAGAATGCGTTGACGATATTTTCACGCATAGTCACTGCAACACTCAAGGAATTATTCATAAATTTCTGGAAGCATACTTGGATGATTCGATAGTGTTTGGACTACTGAAGCGCCATGTGAAGAGTCTATGCTTGATGCTCAATACATGTCGGGGATACCAAATTTCACTCAATCTGAAAAAATGTTTGTTTTGCATCCCTTTCGAGATCTTGCTGGGCCATGTGGTATGCATACAAGGCTTGATGGTAGACCCATCTAAGTTCATGGTCATAATCAATTTGGAGGCGCCAAGGAGTGTGAAACAGCTGCGTGCAACAATGGAGCATACGAGATACTATAGAAAATTCATCAAGAGCTATGCCCAGATTACCGTGCTGATGGAGAAATTGTTAAAAAATGATGTTATGTTCTATTGGAATGAAGAATGCAAGAAGAGCTTGGATGTGATGAAGGAGAAGATGGTCACCATGCCGATCTTATTCTTCCCCGATTGGAAGAAGAAATTTCATGTTCATGTTGATGCATCATGTATTGCACTAGAATCAGTATTGACACAGGCCGATGAAGGGGACTTGGGTCATTCTATAGTGTTTTCAAGTAGGAAGTTTTCCAAAGCAAACAAAAATTATTCCACAATAGAGTGTGAAGGTTTAACTTTGGTGTACGCACTACAGAAGTTCAGGAACTATTTGTTGGGTGGAGACTTTAAGAGGTATACAGAACATTCTGCATTGAAATACCTGATCAACAAGCCTATTTTGGGGAGAAATATATGTATGTGGTTTTTGTTGTTCCAAGAGTACGATTTTGAAGTTATTTTGAAACCAAGACGTTTGAATTTTGGACCGTATCATCTGTCACACATCAAAATGGGAGAGAAACCTACTAATTGGGAGGAAGGGATACTTGACACACAACTCTTTTCACTGTGCATCATGGACAATCACTTTGAAGATATTATACACTTGACGGGTACGGCTCCGGAAGGATGTACAAGCCAATAGAAGAAGGAACTGGTTGTGCAGAGAACTTTCACAAAATGGGGTTAGATGAACTATTACAAAGTTATGTGCCAAAGTTTCAATGAAAAACATCCTCCAAAGGCTCATGACGGAGCCGTGAGAGGTCAATATGTAGGAAAATAAATAGCATAAAAGATCCTACGCGCTAGATTATGGTGGCCAACCTTGCACAAGGATTCCAAAGCATATTTTAGGGAATGCAATGCATGTCAAAGGATGGGCAGAACCTTGTGCAAGGATGAGCTACTGCTGAATCTGCAGATGTCCCTATATCCCTTCAAGAAGTGGGTGATTGACTTTGTAGGACTAATTCAGCCTCTAGGAAAGAAGACAGGTGTGTCATACATCTTCACCGTGACTGAATATTTAACTAGATGGGTGGAGGCATAGCCTATGAAAGACTGTACGAGCATGAAAGCAACAAAATTTATCTTTGAGTATGTGATGACAAGGTTCGGTTGTCCAAATATTCTAATGAGTGATCGCCGTATGCATTTTCTCAATGAGACGATCAACGCGATGATGGAAGAGTTTCAGGTGTACCGTCAGAAGAGAACACCCTATCATCCGTAGCCTAATGGGACAATGGAAGCATTTAATAAAATTTTGGAGAGTGTGCTCACGAGGGTTTGCAATGCTCAATGAAATCACTGGGATGTTCGCGTACGCGCCATGCTATGGGCTTATAGAACGACTTGCAAGAAGTTGACTGGAAAAACACCTTTCAAACTAGTTTATGGCATGGAAGTTGTGATGCCAATGGAGTACATTGTACCTAGTCTGTGCATAGCAGCATTCATAGGAATGGTGGATCGTGGAGCCTTGGAGGAAAGGCCTATATAGCTAATAGAGCTTGAAGAAGATAGATTTTTAGTTGGATTCCATCAACAGGTCCAAAAGGAGTGCGAAAAGGCATGGCACAATCAACACATCAAATTGTGTAACTTAAAGGTGAATGATCTGATTTTTTTATATGACAACAAGTTAGATAAATTTCCATGGAAATTTAGTATGCATTGGCTGGGGCCCTATGTCATCAAGGAGATTACAGATGGTGGAGCATTTCAGTTGGTAAAATTGAATGGAGAACCATTCCTAATATAGGTGAATGGAAGGCGATTGAAGCCATACACCAGCAATCCAACTAGATGACTCCATGATGGAAGCATAGTCTTAGTGCTCCAGGCAACTAAAAGGAGGCACGAGACTATAAACAACACTGCATAGGTTGGGGAGCTGTGTGATTGGGGAACTGCGTGGAATAAAGGAATGCCACAGTATTAGTCAACGCTCACATGGAGCTACGCTATCTAAGGAGAGATCATGCAAAGCATCCAGAAAGTGACCGTTATGGTGACTATTCATGACTTGATAGTTGGAAAACAACCAAATGGAGAGGGGGGTAGCATTTAAGTTAGAATGTAAGCGCAAGGTCTGTGAAAATATATTGCCAATCCAACATTTATGAACTAGTTATGGGGGAATGGTCAGATTTGAATTTGAAAATGCCTATAAATTACAGGTGGTTACCCAACGAAAAACATTTGGCATTTTGAGAATTGAGGTATTAAGCTCTCAAGTACGTATGAAGCCTAAGCTCTTTGAAGCCCTGATAGTGAATTCGGTCCTTGATAAGTTCCCAACATAGATGCAGGTGTTGTTGTCTAGCATAATGTTAGCTCCCACAGAAACTGTGAGTGCAGGAGAAGCAATGGCAGCCAAATGAACTGCCCGAAGGTCGTAATGGAAGCTGAGGGAGCTTCCCAGGAGGTTGGAAGTGTAGAAGTACTAGTAGAAGTGCCTAAATCCCCTAAGACACCTAGGCAAAGGCATACACCGACCTAGGAGGGTCCAAAATCAGAGAATGACAAGTAGAAAGCATAACAGCTGGTGTGCACATCACCTAGAAAGCACCCACAGACAGGAAAGCCCACTACACAGGAAAAGGGTAAGGTGATTGACCTAGAGCCTAAAGCTAAGGTTGAAGAACTCCATGTGGGCGCAGATGACTTTGATAGGCAAGGGGCGGAGGACATTTATGTGGAGGGGTCTGACCCCATTTCTAAAATTTCTGAGGACATTCCTCTGTGTAAAGGCAAGATGAAGGTTTTGAAGGATATCGATGAAAGTAAGGTCACACTACACACACCCTTACTACCAGACCAAATCACCTTTAAGGGTTTGTGCCTAGGGTGCATCCCATTGTTAAAATTGGAGGACTGGGATTTGGCTGATGTAGAATGATTTCCCCATTTAGCGATGGACCAACTCATGCATCACGTCTTCTACAAAGACTTTGGTGTGACCATGTTGGAGCCAAGGAAGTGGGTGAAAGGGGTGTATAAGGCGGGCCTATTAAACATGTTGTGGGTACCATATTATAAACACACACCCATAACCATGGTCATGCTCAAGTAGCCTCTGTGCTTGGTGGACAATGGGTGTGTGTGGCTAGAAGAGTCGATACCCATCACTGACATGCTGATCCATAGGATCACTTTGCTCTCGTACTCGGGATAAAATCATGCCATGGCATTTGGTGGAAATCTAGGAGAGAACGACCTTGCTGAAGTAATGAAGGGCAAATTCAAACTCGCTAAGAAGCCATGTAGCTATGCCATTACAAGCATATCTGATCTCGTGATCAAAGTTGCAATGAAAATATTGGCAAGAAAGATTATGAGAAAGTGTCGTGCAGATGAAGTGTCGGCACTAGTGGTAGCCTTAGCAGCCCAATGCGCAAAGGGCATACAGTTTAACTGGGCGCGCTACCTCTGTGGAGAGTTCCTCGCAAACTACAGAGAGGCATAGCATCACAACAAAACATTCCACTATGCCTGGCTACTGTTGTCCATAATGTTGATCGCATGGGAGTTACTAGAGGATATACAGTTTCCTCTATTCATGCTGACATACCAGAGGTAATGAACTTCACTTCGTCATGGGCTATGAAGGACCCTCAAAGGGTCAAGGACAACAATGTCTTCTGGATCTTGATAGAGATGAGCATCCATATGGCCATCAACTGCAAACTGCGGTTGTCATTAACTACGTATGAGAAGCTACAGGAGTATGTGGAATTCAAGGCTGACTTCCATTAGGTCTTGATACGTGCACACAAGGACCCTAAGAAGAAATGGCATGATCTACCATACCTAGCCACATATGATGCAAGCATAGTGGTCCTTGAAATCTAGCTGGAAGATTGGTGCACTGCCTCAGACTTGATAGTTGGGTCTAGAAAGACCGCAATGCAGTGGAAAAAGGAGGAGGCGAAGCTGAAGATGGAGCAGTTGGCCGTAAAAAGAAAAAAGGAGGCTCAGGACAAGGCCAAGGTGGAGCATGTCATCGTGAAGCAGATGAGAGGTCAGGCAAAAGAAGAGGAGCATGGCTCTGATAGGAGTCAGAAGTATCCTTCTCAGGAGACAAAGGAGGAGGAACAACAGTTGGACCAGGGAGGAGTGGACCTAGAGACCACCCCATTCTGTGTTAAGTGCAACAGAGATCCACAGAAGGTAAGGACGTGAAAGAACTCTAAGGCCAACAAAATTCTCTCGATTTGATCACCTTAACAAAAGGTGATTTAAATGATATCAGTGATACGGTCAGAGATACCACCGTGGAACTGTTGCAGCAGTTCGAGGTACAACAGAAGCAGGCCTTCGGGGCCATTCAGATGGGGAATCGCAAGTCTAGACCAGCATGCGATGAAGCAGTGTGACATCAACCAGTTTGGTGCTCGGTACATTAGAAGGAGAAGGGATGGTGTGCACCTTGGATCCCTGGGAAATACTGCTACCGGAGGGAGTGCTAACCACAAATATTGAAGCTAAAAATCACGCTGTCAATTCCCTTAAAGTAATTAGGCTCAAGTTGGCCACACTTCACAGTGAGGCACTTCACAAGTTGTAGGATGGTGTGTTCACAGAACTTCAGGCCTACAAACAACATGCATTACAGGTAATCAGTGAGTAAAAAGTCAACAATGCTCAGATGACAATACAAAGAGATTATGCTTTCAACACTGTTAAAGCCATCACAGACAAAAATGAGCGCATGACCAAAGTGGATCGAGGCATGGAGTTCTATCCCATAGCTGGCCATTTTGGATGATGAGCCAGTAGATGTGTGGATTTGTAAGCTCGCTACTGGAGTGTGTGATGCCAGAACAAAGTTGGCAAAGGTTCAATTTGACCTAAACCTCGAGGTTGCAAAACTATAGTTGAAGGCCCAGCCTTGAACCCCACCAGATGTCAGAGAGAAGCATGATACAACTATGAAGGACACCATGGCAGCAGTAAACACCACCATAAAAAGATGTATCGTGCTCTTCGAGTAGGCACTTGAAGTGGTTACCAATACTAAGTGGTTACCAATAGTCTAGGTAGGTTGTGTCGGCTTGATGAGATCTGCCCTTGGTCTGTGGAAGGTGATTTTAACTGGTCAAGATGTTTACCTCATACTTCAGGTTGAGGAGAAGCTAAATGATTCTTCCAACTTTTTTCCTTGGAGGGTAAGATCGGATTTGACTTTAGAAGAGAATGATGTTATGGAATATGTTGAAGGCGAGGTATTTGAGCCTCTAGAGAATTCTACTACTGTTGTAAATTCCAAGTACAATAAAGGTTAGACCAAAGGGAAGAAAATCATTATTGACTCTTTGAAAGATCATTTGATTACATATGTGTCCAAGATGAAGAAGTCTAAGGAATTGCATGGTAAGCTAATTTGCATGCAATAAGTTAACAATATAAGCCTTATTAATTCTTTGAAGAATAAACTCAAAGGACATCATGATGAACAATGGCGGTACCATTCAATCATTCTTCGTGATGATATTTCAATCAAGAATCAACTTTTGTCTATTGATGAAATTATATCTGATAGAGAGTGGGTCACTGATCACACTTGGTGGTCTCCCTATTGTTTAGGAGACATTTATCACAAACATTAGAAATAATGAAAAAATTTCCACATTTTATGAGCTCTTAGGAAATTACTCTCAAGAGGATTCCAGGATGATCACTAGAGGAATAATTAAAAATCATGAAGAAGGGAAACCCACTCCATTTTCATCCCAAGCCAAGAAGAGGAAAGGGAGAGAACCATCTAATTCAAGAAATCCTGCTCTGACATCCAATAACTCTAATAGAAGATTTAGAAGTGACTTAACAAAATTTCAATGCTAAAATTTCCACAAGCATGGTCATTATGCTCAAGACTGTCTAAAAATAGAAGTGCTCCAAGGTCCAACAACAACAACCATGGCTACAACAATATGTCTAACATAGTATAAGAAGAGAAGCACCAATTTCTGATAAATAAATTCATCGTACTCAAAAGATATCAAGGAACCCAAGCTATGATAATAATGGAGTTGAAACTCAATTTAAGTACTTTCTTGTTTTTCTCTTTGTAGTTCCTCTCCCCTAGATTATTTTTTTAGTTAGTCAGTAGATAGTGGGGCTTCTATAAATTTCACTAGTTATAGAGAAGCCCTCTCAAAAATGGTTGAGAGGGAGTTATATTTGAAGATAATACTTGGAGACAATTCTACATATCTTGTGATGGGGTTTGGATCTATTTTTTTTCATTTGAATTATGGTCAAATTATACATCAACATGGTGTCCTATATGTGTCAGGATTGAAAAAGAAGCTATCTCAATTTATACCATCGAATACAGGGGTTTCAAGGTTGCATTAATTAATGGGAACATGTTTTCTTTGCTAATTAGAACTACTATGAAATATGCCTTCATGCTTGGGACTAGAAATGGAGGCCTATATAAAGTTTTTGGGAGCCCTTTGGACCCTATCTGAGCCTTAGTTCATCATGATTCTCAACAATGTGAGTTGTAGTACCGAATACTCACTCACCTTCACTACAAAGATTTTCCTAATGTGAGTAGGATGGTTTATGGAATGACTAAGATTCTATTATATCATGATGGAGTTTATAAAGGATCCGCAAGTGGAAAATATGTGAAGGGGCCATTCCCTTCGATCAGGAGAAGGTCTAATGTAATACTTCAACTTATACATTTTGATCTTTGTGGACCCTTGCTTGTGACCTCTCTTGGTGGCTATTTGTACTACATAATCATTGTGGATGACTTTTCTCATAAGAAATGGATTTATTCTTAAGGAAAAAGAATCAAGCAATTGACATGTTTAGGGACTTCAAGGCACTAGTGGAAAATCAAATCGGAAAGAAAAAAAAATGACTGACAATGGAGGAGGATTCACATCAAACGAATTCACTCAATTTTGCGAGGAAGTTGGAATCAAGAAGGATACCATCATACCTTACAATATTGAAAAAAAATGGTGTAGCTAAAAGGAAGAAGAGGACTATAATGGAAGCATCCTGAGCTATGTTGCATGATCAAAATATGCCAAAGTTTTTATGGAGAGAAGCTACTAACATTTCTATCTATGTTCAAAATAGAACTCCTCATCGAGTCCTAGGTGACAATATTCCTGAAGAAGCCATCACAAGTATGAAATGAAACCTAAGGTTAGACACTTCAGGATCTTTGGCCATCCTATTTACTTTCATGTGCTAAATGAAAAGAGGAACAAACTAGAATCTTAAGGAAATAAAGGTACTGTTGACGGTGCTAGACCTGCCAACATGTCAAGGGGATCTCCCCGGTAAGAAGTCCCAACTAGACCTCAGACTGTTTGGTGTAGGAGTCCTAGTAGTGGGTCATAAGGTAATTCCTTGACCGCAATGTCACATAGAGGCAAGTAAGATAACTTTGTAATAGCAAGGGTGTGATTGATGCAGAGAGTCAAGGAATGTGTACAAGAGATTCCAACACTTCGAAGGGAGAGTAAAGAGAAAGTGAGTTCCAGGTTGAAAGGGATTAGTCCCAACTCGACTAGGAACACACCACTCAAAGGACATGCACAAATTTCGGTGGAGTAGTCCACTCGGATGCGGCAGTCAAAACATACACAGTAAGATAACACGAACAACACTCATCAATTAGTCTGAGACGAGTGTGAAAGTTGATATAGTAAGGTTCATGAGAAAGGTCTATCTGATGTTTGACAGAACAGTTGACACAAATGATGACAACATTAATAATATATGCAACACATTAACAACAAGATTTATATAATTTCATACAAATCAATTCATATACAAGTATGTAAGTTAAACAACATATATCATTAAGGCAACCGAAACATTCCAACTACAATAACAATATATGCTTGAAATGTGCAAGATCTTATTATTAAAGAAGTGTAAGTCACAATAATACAATACACCATGTAAACCTGCTAGCCCCAATAGTGGAACATTACAGCCACATCTACCTGTTCCTCCAAAGAGATGTACTAGCTCCCTATGGTGGATAAGCCAAGGCACATTACAATACTGTCCAAGCCGTCTTCAAGTTAGTCTTAGTAGAGGCTTGGATGACCAAAAGCCTATACAATGAGTTATTAGGGACTATTTATAACAAAAGGTGGGGTGACCCTTGACATTCCCCTTTGTGACAGTTCAACTACCCTCATGACTCTTCACCTACTCTATGACTGTTACATCCCACTGTTGACACTTGACTTACACTTGACATGACTCAACATTACAATGCACATGTACTCATGTGAGACAACATGGCTTGAGCAAGCCTTACAAGAAATCACTGACACTCGGTCACTATGGTGAGACCAACTCTTTGACATGCTTGTGATGGTGAAGCTAGTGAGCTTATTCCAAGCTTGGTCATCCACGATGGTGTGTATGCACCTCATGGTGACATCTTACTAAAGCGAGTTCATACCTTCGTTGCAACTGGTGAATTGGTTCGACCCCTTCATCCAACTCGTCTGCTAACATGCACATGGTCTTTTTGGGTGTGATTGAACTAGCAACACATTGATGCATAGTGTCCATGATGATCTTCAAGTGTGTGCTAGTGGCCATGTGCATCACCTTGTTGAAGTACCTGTTTAGCTCCAGTTGGACTTGCTTCTTTTCTATGACTTGGTGAGTTTGTTTAATGGGTTGGATTGCATGTGCGTGTACAATGACATGCATGCTGCTGAATCCCTTGCATGCGATCACCAACAATTCTCACTATGTCTGCTCCATGTTCGTTGTTGGGATGGATTTTTAACTTGTATGTGGACAGTTTCATCCATGAGTGAACGATGTCCCCACTTTTGTTCTTGATCTTGATGGAACTCATTCATCTATCTATGTAGCTTCATGTTCTTCCTGATTTGTTGCTTCAACACATGCAACTCCTTCTTTGTTCCATCTTCTACCTTCACGCGATCTTCATGCCACAGCGTCCCTTCATAGCTAGAGTCTCCAAAGTTTCTTTCATCATCAATGGATGTTCTTGAGCTTGTAACCTTGTTCCGCCTCCCTGTTGTCAACAACCCTCCTCTTACATTCATTGCATTTGGTATGCTATATTCAAATTTTGTTCATGATGCTACTCGTTGTGTTGTTGTTTTTGTCATATATTGATCTCCTTGTCTACGAACAACTTGATGTCTTCATGGGTAGGCAAGTCCATACACACCTGATCGACTGCATCCCCAAGTGTGGTCTGAACGGTGTCTTCATCCCTGCTATCTTGGAAACTGATGTACCTATAATGCTAAGAGGAAGATGAACACTTTTGATACCTGGAGACATGGTAACACTCATGGTAAGAAATATTTTAGTAGAAAACCAAAATGAGCATGAGAACTTACTCACAACATACCTGGGTGAATGACCATGAGGGTTACTGATGGGACCCGGCCCACTTGGCGACGCTTTATGCTTTATGTTGTGTCTCGGATCGATTACGTGGCGGATGTATGATATTTACCCGCGATTCTGTAGGTTGGTGGTAGCTGGGTAGTAAATGCGGGCCTTAATGATAGTACCCTACCTCGGTATACTCCTCAACCCTAATGTTAATGCGGTCTCTCGATCCTTCCTTTGGTTATTGTTCTGTTGCGCCGAGGGTTTTGTTAGCTCTGAGATGAATAAACGATGGTTGCGTTATGTTGTGGCTTCTCCGGCTCTGTAACGAAACTTATGGGTAATGTGTTGTGGTTTGACTGGCTCAGGATACTGTATGAGACCTTCGTTTCGCCTCTGGTTGTCCTGTTCATTTGTTTGATAGAAAATCTGTCTAGCTATGGAGGTTATTTGCTTGGTTTCGTGCTCAATCCTCGGTAAGTCACACTGCTACTTCACTGGTTCTGGCATTTATGGATTCACTGGTCATTTTGCTTGCTTGTAGTTATGATTGTAACATCGGTTGGTCGTATTTGGCTGTGGTTCGAACTTAATCTCTCTATTCACTGTTATATGGCTTTCACTATGCAGTTTCTGTATGCGCTACTGGTTCTCTGAGATTTTCATTCCAAGTTCGATTTGTTGGTAATTATCTGGGTTTGTCTGCCTTCTCACGACGCGGGATTGGTTTTGGTTGGAAGCACAGGGTTTCTCGAAATACGCCTTCGAAGTCAATACAGGTACATTATATTTTTATGCTTCAATTTCACCCTCTCCTTGTTCTGGGTCTAACCCAAACTGCCACTTTTCTCTCCAGTCGCTCAATTTCGTTCACTGTTCCAGTTATGGCTTCTGTTCGCCCCTCCAGGTAAGGATTTCATTTTCCAGATTGATTTTCTCTACAGGGCTTTGTTCTTCGCTGTATTCTTCCTGTACCATACACTAATTTTAACTTTGGCTCCTTGCAGGTCCTTATAGGCGACCTGGGTGGCGTATTCTCCTATGCTCGGCTGTGTTGGTTGCTTGTCTTCTGGGTAGGCCTGAAACTCGTTTCTGTCTGTGAATGTTGGTGTTTTTGTTCTGAGGATGACCCGTCCACTAGTCTGGTTATTTGGCCACTGTAATGTTATTCGTCTGTAGTTTTAGTTCTATTCGACTCCGTATGTGAAGGTACGGGAGTCCAGCGTGACCCTGGTTGCTGGTCTGTTACAAACCCTAACTCAGGGTTTTTCGTTTTGACCTGGGTTTTTGTAATTCATTCATATTTGCTTTAATCGTGTCTAGACTGGTCTATGTTCCATGAAATGTGACTCGGCCCTACCGACTTTGTTGTAGGCTGTTGTTCTGGACAATTGAAATGAAATTTTAATAGTAAAAGAGTGTATGGTTATTTGTTACCTTGGCATATTCGCTTGTCCGTCGTTTGTGTTTCTGTGCATTCGAATGTGAGCGTGACTGGTTGTATTATTCGGTCGTTGTTAACTGAACATTGTAAATTTTGTGATGTTTCTCCACCGCGTGCGTAAATAAGTATGTGACTGTTTATTTGGTGACTCTGAATCCATTAAAATTCTATCTGTTTGATTTATATTCGACTGTGAATTATGCTTACACATTAGCCATGACAATGTAATAATTCATAATGATAGAGTAGTCCATTAGGTGATGAAAATGTAAATGAAAATCAACACATATTTATACAGACAATTTAGATGGACAGTAACTTCTCTGGTTTTGAATGCTTGGTATTTTCTATTTCTGAATTCACTCAACTTCCCTCCTTCTGAACTGAACCCCTTTCTGTTACATGTATTTTGGCTTTATAGCCCTCTGTTTTCAGTTGACGCTTGCAGTTGGTTTAACTGTTACAAAAATGGTTACATAACTTCTATTTCTATCCATAACTATAATCATTTGGCATTCCAAGACTTGTAGGAACCGTTGATGGTTATTTTTCCTAATTACATAAGCTACCTTTTAATTAACAATCGAAACTATAGTAATCCTAAACTGGAAAATAAAAGAGGTATCTAACTTTTGATGATTTTGTAAAATAACATAAAATGAAAAATTATTCCCATAAAACCTTGACAGTTTACTCGGTCACGAGCTGTTGAACCTGGTTATATTTCTTCCCAATTACGGTGAGATGGATGCTCCTGCATCAGGCTCCCGGGGTGAAAAGAGATCATGACTCCAGTTCATGAGCTTCTCCACCGATGTTCCTGTCCGTTCAATCTGCCTGGCATCAAGCCATGAGCTGCCCTTAATCGGACGGTTCTTCCACTTGACCAGGTACTGAAAATAATTTTTCCGCCGAGTACGCCTAACTACCTGAGTTTCGAGGATGCCTTCGATCTCAGGAGGTTGGACATAAGGCATTTGTATTTTCCAACTTTCTCCGTCTTCCTGGGTGTTCCGCGTGGATTGTCCGGGTTCATCCTTCTTTTCTTCCAATAGATCGCCTGTATACGGAAACAAATCTGCCACATTGAAGATAGGTGATATGCCTACTCCAGGTGGTAGTTGTATTTCGTAGGCATTCGCTGAAAACTTTCGCAAGATCTTACAAGGCCCTATCTTCTTGTACTTCAGTTTATTGTACGTACCTTTAGGGAATCGCTCCTTACGCAAGTGTACCAGAACTTCATCCCCTACCTCAAAATGAGCTTCTCTTCTCCTTAAATCTGCATGTTCCTTATACTTCGAGCTGCTGTCCTGTAATTTTGCCTTCACCTATTCGTGTAAATCCCTCATTGCATTTGCAAAATATTCTCTATCCGCACTCCGTCGTTCCTGTAAACCAAGATCCCGAAGTTCATGCACTCCACGAGGGTGCATGCCATAAAGAATCTGAAAGGGACTGAGACCCGTGCTACGATTCGGCGAATCATTGTAAGCAAACTCTGCTTGCGCTAGCACTCGGTCCCACATTCGAGAGTTCTCCCCGACTAAGCTACGTAATAGATTTCCTAGACTTTTGTTCACAACTTCTGTATGCCCGTCGATTTGCGGGTGATAAGCAGAATTGTAGCTTAATTGGGTGTTCATTTTTTTTCATAAGGTACGCCAAAAATGTCCCGTGAACCTCACGTCTCTGTCTGATAGGATGGTTGTTGGTAACCCGTGTAACCTGACAATCTCATTAAAAAACAAGTGGGCCACATAAGCGGCGTCACTAATTTTCTGAAAAGGTACAAAATGTGCCATTTTTTAGAAACGATCCACCACTACCATCACTGAATCATAACCTTTCTGTGTTTTTGGCAGCCCCAAAACAAAATCTAAACTCACTGAATCCCAAGGTCTGCCTGGAATAGGCAATGGCGTATATAATCCTGTGTTTTGGCTATGTCCCTTCGCTAGTTGACACACCTTACACTTAGCCACAAAACGTTGTACGTCTCGTCACATTCTTGGCCAAAAATAAAAGTGACTAAGTTGCTCCAAGGTCTTGTCTATACCGAAGTGTCTAGCCAATCCCCCACTGTGCTTTTCATGAATGATATTCTCCCTCATAGAACAGTTGGGGATACACAATTGTCCTCCCTTAAAAAGGAATTTCTCCTGTATGTTATACTCCAACCAAGGACTATTTCCCCTTATCAAAGGATTTTGGCACGCCTCATAGGCTTCTCTGAAATCTGTGTCCGTCTTATAAAGATCCCGTAAATGTTCAAAACCCAAAACCTGCACAGTGCTTTCCTGTAAAAGTAAAGCTTTTCTGCTCAAGGCATCGGCCACCTTATTTGCTTGTCCGCTGATATGTTTCAGCACAAAATTAAAACTATGCAAGTACTCCACCCATTTGGCATGTTTATGATTAAGTTTGTGTTGCTGCATTACATATTGTAATGCAGAATTATCTGAAAATAGCACGAACTCGTTCCCCAACAAATAATTCCTCCAGTGTCTTAGAGCCTGTACCACTGCGTAAAATTCCTTGTCATATGAGGAGTACTTTTGCCTACTCTCATTCAGTTTTTCACTGAAAAATGCCACAGGTCTGTCCTCCTGACTGAGTATAGCCCCGATTGATGTTCCTAGCATCACAACATACCTGAAATAATTTTTGAAAATCTGGTAGCCTGAGAATCGGTCTTTCTGCTATCTTCTTTTTCAATAGCTGAAAGATTTTTTCTGTTGCTTCTGTCCATCGAAAAGGTTGGCTGGCCTTTTTGATGGTCTCCAACATAGGAGCACAAATTCCGCTATTTTTTTTAATAAACTTCCTGTAGAAAATTGCTAATCCGTGGAAACTACGTACCTCAAACAAATTCTTTGGTGACGGCCAATTTATAATTGTTGTCACCTTTTCCGGGTCCATCTTCAATTCGTTCTCCGCTATCACAAATCCCAGATAAATTAACTCTCTCCGCAGAAATGTAAATTTCTTCAAATTTATCAATAACTTGTTCTGTTGTAGCTTCTCCAACACTTTACGCACATGCCGGAAGTGTTCTTCTCGTGTCTTACTAAAAATAAGAATGTCGTCCAAATAAACAATTACGAACTTCCCAATATATTCCTTTAGCATCTCATTCATGAGTCTCATTAATGTGCTGGGTGCATTGCTCAACCTGAATGGCATGACCAGCCATTCATATAAGCCTTCGTTGGTTTTAAAAGTTGTCTTCCACTCATCTCCCTCACGTATCTGAATCTGGTGATATCCACTTTTTAAATATATCTTAGAAAAGTAAGCTGCCCCACTCAAACAGTCCATCATATCATCCATACACGGTAATGGAAATCTGTACTGTATGGTGATTTTATTGATGGCCCTGGAATCAGTTCACATCCGCCATTCTCCTCCATTTTTGGGGGCGAGAACTGTTGGTACAGCACATGGGCTCAGACTCTCCCTGATCAATCCTTTGTCCAATAACTCCTGCACCTGTTTTATGATTTCTTCATTATCCTTGGGGCTCATTCGATAAGCTGCCTTATTTGGTAAGCTGGCTCCAGGTATGAAGTCGATATGGTGACTAATACTCCACTTGGGAGGTAACTTATCTGGCAAGTCGTCCACTACTATATCCGTAAATTCTTCCAACATCTGTTGTATTTCTATAGGCAAATTTGTGATTTCTGTATGCAACAGAACTGTCCTTGTCTTTTTGACTACAACATAATTTATCTTGCTGTTCTCAACCTGCTTTAAAAATTGTTTTCCGCTCATTAGCAATGCCTTAGTTTCATTTACTTCAACTGCCTCCTTCTCTTCCCTGATAGGCACAAGGGTATGCCTAACCCCATCTTTTTCAAACTTATAACAGTTCAACACCCCATCGTGTGTCACTTTTCTGCCATATTGCCAAGGTCTTCCCAACAAGATGTGACATACGTCCATTGGCATAATATCGCAAATGATTTTATCCTTATACCGCCCTATCTGAAATTCAACTTCACTCTGCTCATCCACTAGTAACTGGTGCCCCTTTTGTAGCCATGAAACTCGATACGGATTGGGGTGTTTCAAACGCTTCAATCCTAACTTCTCCACCATCTCGATGGACACCAAATTGTTAGTACTTCCACTATCGATTATCATTTTACAGCACTTACCTTGCGATTTACAAACTGTCCTGAACAGAGCTTTCCGCTTCGTCTCCTCAATACTCTCATCAACTGGCTTCAACAACACCTTATGCAGCACTAAAGCTTCTCCTGTTCCTGGGGCATTTTCTGCCTCTTGAGGGGGTACTGTTGCTTCCTCCGGTTGCGCCACATACGCGCGTCGCTGTCCAGTTGAATCTGTTTCTGGGCACTCAAAAGAGCAGTGCCCCCACTTGTGGCATCTGTAGCACTGGTAACCAGTTCCCCTTCCACGGCCATTTCCTCTGTCGCGCTGAAACGATCTGCCACCTCTCGTTCCATCTCCCTTTTCTGCTGTTCCCGAAGTCCTTGAACTGTTGGCTTCTTCGTTGTTGCTGGCAGTTCGGCCCCTGCCATAGGACTGGCCTCTTCCTCTGGTAGACCCTCGTCCTCTCCGGGCATTCTGTCTTCGGTTAAGTTTCTCCTCTGCTTTGATCGCGCTCTGGTATGCCTCCTCTGTATTGTTGGGAGACAAAATGCTTATTTCATCCAAAATATCCATCCTCAGCCCATTTACATATCTGGCTGTCCTTTCTACTGTATCCTCTGTGTATCCAGCTCGCAAATTTACTCGATAAAATTCCTCTGTATACTCTTTCATAGTTAGTCCCCTCTGTCTCAAATTCTGAACCTGTCTATGTAACGTGATTTGATAATCTCTTGGCAGAAACTTGCCCTTCAATTTAGTTACCATCCTCATCCAAGTTTTTATCGGAGGTTTGTTCAACCTCTTTCTCTCGTTCTGGACACTGTCCCACCACAGGGTTGCGTGTCCTTTCAGCTTTGTTGCTGCAAACTTGACCCTACGGTCTTCACTAACTTCCTCGCATTCAAAATACTTGTCCATCTCGCTAATCCAATCTAATACAACGTCGATAGATAAACTGCCATTGTAGGTTGGTAATTCCGGTTTTGGTCTGTTGTTTGACAATAATACAGACTTCAATAACTTTACTTCTGGCGAGTCACCTTCAGGCCCCTCTGCTTCCACTTCCACTTCTTCGCTCACATCACCTAACTATGGATCTCTTCTCCTTCCTGCCTCTACTGCTTCCAATCGAGAAGTAAGAACTCTGAGTTCTTTTCTTAATGCCTCATATGCCATTCTACGAGAACCTCGGCCTCGTCCTCGTCTACTTATATCCATTTCTCCCAAACCTCTTCAACTCAAACTGCTCTGATACCACTCTGATGGGACCCAGCCCACTTGGCGATGCTTTATGCTTTATGTTGTGTCTCGGATCGATTACGTGGCGGATGTATGATATTTACCCGCGGTTCTGTAGGTTGGTGGTAGCTGGGTAGTAAATGCGGGCCTTAATGACAGTACCCTGCCTCGGCATACTCCTCAACCCTAATTTTAATGCGGTCTCTCGATCCTTCCTTTGGTTATTGTTCTGTTGCGCCGAGGGTTTTGTTAGCTCTGTGATGAATAAACGATGGTTGCGTTATGATGTGGTTTCTCCGGCTCTGTAACGAAACTTATGGGTAATGTGCTGTGGTTTGACTGGCTCGGGATACTGTATGAGACCTTCGTTTCGCCTCTGGTTGTCCTGTTCGTTTGTTTGATAACAAATCTGTCTAGCTATGGAGGTTATTTGCTTGGTTTCGTGCTCAATCCTTGGTAAGTCACACTGCTACTTCACTGGTTTTGGCATTTATGGATTCACTGGTCATTTTGCTTGCTTGTAGTTATGATTGTAACATCGGTTGGTCGTATTCGGCTGTGGTTCGAGCTTAATCTCTCTGTTCACTGTTATATGGCTTTCACTGTGCGGTTTCTGTATGCGCTACTGGTTCTCTGAGATTTTCATTCCAAGTTCGATTTGTTGGTAATTATCTGGGTTTGTCTGCCTTCTCACGACGCGGCATTGGTTTTGGTTGGAAGCACAGGGTTTCTCGAAATGCGCCTCCGAAGTCAATACAGGTACATTATCTTTCTATGCTTCAATTTCACCCTCTCCTTGTTCTGGGTCTAACCCAAATTGCCCCTTTTCTCTCCAGTCGCTCAATTTCGTTCATTGTTCCAGTTATGGCTTCTGTTCGCGTCCTCCAGGTAAGGATTTCATTTGCCAGATTGATTTTCTCTACAGGGGTTTGTTCTCCGCTGTATTCTTCCTGTACCATACACTAATTTTATATTTGGCTCCTTGCAGGTCCTTATAGGTGACCTGGGTGGCGTATTCTCCTATGCTTGGCTGTGTTGGTTTCTTGTCTTCTGGGTAGGCTTGAAACTCGTTTCTGTCTATGAATTTTGGTTTTTTTGTTCTGAGGATGACCCGTCCACTAGTTTGGTTATTTGGTCACTATAATGTTATTCGTTTGTAGTTTTAGTTCTGTTCGACTCCGTATGTGAAGGTACAGGAGTCCAACGTGACCCTGGTTGCTGGTCTGTTACAAACCCTAACTCAGGGTTTTTCGTTTTGACCTGGGTTTTTGTAATTCAGTCGTATTTGCTTCAATAGTGTCTAGACTGGTCTCTGTTCCATGAAATGTGACTCGGCCCTACCGACTTTGTTGTAGGTTGTTGTTTTGGACAATTGAAATGAAATTTTAATAGTAAAAGAGTGTATGGTTATTTGTTACCTTGGCCTATTCGCTTGTCCGTCGTTTGTGTTGCTGTGCATTCGAACATGAGCGTGACTGGTTGTATTATTCGGTCGTTGTTAACTGAACATTGTAAATTTTGTGATGTTGCTCCACTGCGTGCGTAAATAAGTATGTGACTGTTTATTTGGTGACTCTGAATCCGTTAAAATTCTATCTGTTTGATTTATATTCGACTGTGAATTATGCTTACACAGTAGCCATGACAATGTAATAATTCATAATGATACAGTAGTCCATTAGGTGATGAAAATGTAAATGAAAATCAACACATATTTATACAGACAATTTAGATGGACAGTAACTTCTATGGTTTTGAATGCTTGGTATTTTCTATTTCTGAATTCACTCAAATTCCCTCCTTCTGAACTGAACCCCTTTCTGTTACATGTATTTTGGCTTTATAGCCCTCTGTTTTCAGTTGACACTTGCAGTTGGTTTAACTGTTACAAAAATGGTTACATAACTTCTATTTCTATCCATAACTATAATCATTTGGCATTCCAAGACTTGTAGGAACAGTTGATGGTTATTTTTCCTAATTACATAAACTACCTTTTAATTAACAATCGAAACTACAGTAATCCTAAACTGGAAAATAAAAGAGGTATCTAACTTTTGTTGATTCTGTAAAATAACACAAAAAGAAAAATTATTCCCATAAAACCTTGATAGTTTACTCGGTCATGAGCTGTTGAACCTGGTTAGATTTCTGCCCAATTACGGTGAGCTGGATGCTCTTGCATTAGTTACAAAATTTCATCTAAGAGGTCGGGATACTGACTACCAAGACTGCACAAGGAACAGTCTAGGCTGCTGCGAGACTAAATGACTACTATAACTTCACAATGCATAGTCTAGTGTGGCCGCTGACTACTGGGATTGTGGAATGCCTAATTCCAGTTGGGAAGGACTACTGGCCGAAGGACAAATTTGCACAATTTCTTGGGCCAAGTAGCCATTGTCCTCTAGAAATGCACAAAACAGACCTGGAGGATAGTTCTGGGAAGGAATGGACAAATCTGGAGAGGAAGGTGAGCCTTCCTTCCCTATATTGCGCAATGAAACCTTGGTGAAGGCAGAGCTCGAGCCAAGGTTGGCCTAACTCGCCAATGGGCAACTGAAATAAAGTAAGTCAGTGAATGCATGGTGACACTAACTGATACTAGTATTGATTACCAATGCATCAAAACATAAATGAAATAGTTGTAAGAAGAGCTTCGACGTAAATCACATAAGAGCTTCTTTCTTATGTGATTTACGCCGAAGCTCTTCTTACAACTATGACAAATCACAGAAGTCTCAATTCTACAATAAATGAAATATTCAACAGACAGATCAATAGCATATGGATGAGGAAGTTTCCAAGTTCGACGAATGTCCGCGAAAAACAGTTTCATGCATGCAACAATAGTGAGATAGCAATGAAAATAGAAACATAGTTAGGACAAGCTAGTATATATGACAACTTCAACAAATGTTCAAATAAATCAAGCAAATAGTACTCCTAGCAAAAACACAAAAAGTGACATAAATGCAACACAAGGCATGGGAAGCGGCCTTACCCCAAAATAGTTGAGTTGAATGTGTAGACTGCTCCTAGATGTTGTGTGGGATGTTAGAGATGCAAGGTTGATGTGCAGAATGAGCTTTGGAGCGTCTAGTTGATGAGTTTTGATCACATTGAGGTTGTGACGTGCATGCCACAAATCTAGGGGAAGCAACACTTGGTGTTTGGTTTCAAAGTTTCTCCTTGCATGTAACCTCCAAGTGCGAAACATTATTCCCTGGAACAAGGGATGCCTTTACATGCTATCTTGGGAGAAATAACCGATGCATGCAAATCTATTTTTCATAGTCCTGAAGGGAACTGGTCAACTCAGCTACACATGCCAGAGACTGCCCACCTGCTGGAGAAAACATTGCATTTATGGCAGGAAGCTTTGATGGCTGCCCACAAGATTTGCATAATTACTGGGAAGAGTAGCTGACTGATGCCTATATTTGTGCAAATCCTGGGCTTAACAGCCTACTACTGGGAAAGGTTTTGCAAATCCTGTTGGGAGGGTTGGCTGGAAGGATTGTGTAATCATGGGGCCCATCAGGATGTTAGAGAGGATTGCGCAATTCTTGGAGGGAAGGCTGGTTTCCCTCCATAAATGCATAATTTAACAAGGGGAATCTTCTCTGCATGTAGCTAGACCAAGTCTGGGTGAGTAGCCTATGAGGGGAATGGATAAATTGTGATCGACAAGCTGCCTTTGTGCAAGGAAAACACTTGAGGCTTGAGTACTTGATGAAGCAAGATAAATTGTTGTGTAAGGTTGATAGGGAGGCTCCAAAATAGGCTAAAGAAAAAAAATTGGAGGGTGGTTGTAGCTGCTACAACACTTGGAGATACACTGTTAGAACTCTAGCTCTCTAAATGGACGTTGTTCATGAAAACCAAGTCTAACACCTCCGTAAGTATTATTCAGCTCTCAGCTCATCTTGGCTTTGCACTAGTTTGATTATAAGATGTAGCATCTACTAGAATATTTGTCAATTGAACCACATTCCAAGCCAAGGTAACACATTTTTTTTGATTGGGGTTGAGGGATATCTATGTGCACAAATAGTATAGTCGTTAGAGTCTTAGTTTCATCTTTGGTGTTACTCCACTGCCAGTAAGCTTGGTGATGACCCCAAAAATTGGTAAAAATTTGGGCTCATTTGGCCTCATTTTCATTGTTCAACCCTTGTTCAAATCCATCATTTTCTATAGTTTATGCATTATTTCTAGTATGTTTGTGTCTTTGGTACGAATAAGGGAAGTTACTTTTCCTAGGTGGTTAACATGTGTCTATTTCAGGTTTTTTGACGTATTGGAGCACAGTCATAGAAATCATGAGCTATAAGGCAGCCAAGCCTGAAACGAGGATTTGAAGGAGGGATGTCCACGGCATTCAATGACCCTTCCTCGGGATTCTCACCTTCAGCTTCGAGCTCCAAAGACCACTGAGCCGAATCTAGAAGGCAACCAATCAGCATTTAGAAAGGGGTTGTTTGACTCACAGTTAGACAGCTGAGTTCCATGGATTGAGGAGGCCGGCTAGGTCCCTCGTTATCTATAAATGTTGAGGCCTCAGCCTTCGTAAAAAGACTTTTTGAACCTATTGTGTACTTTGTACTCCAGTGCTGCAGCAGCTCTATTTCATCCTCTTGTAGCCATTTTTGGCAAAACTGTTATGAATCTTTTTGAATAATGATAAGCAGTTTGGTTTCCTAACAAGTCTGATTTTTTTATAAGAGCCAAAGCTCTCAGGGTTGGGCCCAACCTGAGAGCCTAGGACCTCCTTTCTGTACTAGTGTGTTTCTTTACGTATCACTGTTTTCTTTCTCTTTTATATTTGAACACCTTGCTGTTAAGTAGATTTTGTTATGATGCTGGAATAGATCACTGTTTATGAATGGTTTTGGGTTTAGATGTTTTGGTAGAATAATAACAGCAAGATCTCCAAGAAAAAGAGACAACTACACTCCTGGTTTCACCTCGGCCTTATTGGGTTTGGGGCTGGAATTGAGGAAAACATGGCTGCCTCACAAAAACACTAGTTTTCTGCTTATGCAATCTTTTAGTGTGCTTGTTTAATTGCAGAGATTATTCATGGGGTTGGACATCTGAAATGTTTCCTTACATAGATGATGTACAAGGTTTTCTTCCCAAATAAAGTTCTTGCTCATTTATGTTGATTGATGGATAGAATAGATTAGTTTAGGATTTGATCATTTGCAGGTTTGTGTAGAATTGATCAAGGCCCACCGTGTAGGGTATCCTCCTCCTTCATCCATCCTCTGAAAGCATCATCTAAGGCTCCTGTTCTGTGTCATAGCTAAGCTGCCTTTTTTCCCATCTATCCTTTGTGTCTACGAAACCTTACCTTCTTGCTCATCATTGCCTTAGTCATCTCCGAGCCAAGTCAGCCTTCCACCAAACCTCCCACCAGTCCTCAGGCCATGTTTAGACCCCTATCCTACCTTTAGTCCATTCATGCACCTTCCCTCACGTATCCACCTCCTAAAAAATGACTTCCAAGTTTCCTGTAGAAATTCTGAAGTTTCCTGTAGAAATTCTGAAGTTTCCTGTAGAAACCCTGCAGACTTCCTATAGAAGCTCACAAGTGAGGTTTTCTGATAGCCAAACCTTGTGAGACTCTGGGGAAGAGTGCTAGGCGCCCCTTAGACCCTCTCTGAGCCTCTCCAACTGCTTCCAAGCATTCCTCTTCCTTGGTCCACTCCTGCACAGTGAAGCACAGTTCAAGTATATGCATGTGAAAATCGACACTTAATCAAGAAAATACAAAAGGATACTTTCCAGAACAAAAGTAGACTAAGACATGGGCATTTTCCCTTTTTGAAGTCAATGGCATCTCATTTAGCAGTCTGTATTCTCATTATTGCATCAATGGAACAGGCTGATAGAATTAGGGTTTTCTAGGGTTTGCAGTCCTCGTTTGCTTTCAGTTTCTTTCCGCAAGTAGATTAGCTCCCCTTCGAGTTAGCTTTCATCCATCATTTACAAGCCTCATCTAAGAGCTTATCGAAGTTGGCTAAAGCCCTGATGGACTTGTGCCAGCTGACCAAGTGACAGCTGTGACAAGAGCTAGTACTTGTGCATACAACACCGTCACTTCCAAGTTTGTTACGAACAACCGGGTTGATAAAAGTAAAGAAGGGAGTCCCAGGAGCTGCAGCATTATTGCTGCAATACTGGAGCCCACCAGCTTTTTGGCGTCATTGCCGGGGAAGCGTCAGAGTATTGGTGATTGTTGCTATTCTTCTATTTTTCCACTACAAACTTCTACTAAGTAGTTTATTTCGTTTCCATTCTGCAATTTCGTTCCTGCAAAAGTAGAGTAGACATTTCTTGCTTTCCTAGATTAGCCTTCAAATTCCGCAATTTCAATTCTGCAAGCATAGATTAGAATTTCAATTCTGCTTTCATAGATTAGCATTTCAATTCCGCATTTTCCTTTCCGTAAGATAGTTAGCTGCAGTTCAACCTATTTTAGTTTTGCAGGTACAAAAGAAAAAAATACAAAAGCAAGAAAAAGTCTTTCCATTTCATGCCTCGTGGGAACAAAGATAAGACTGGCAAATTCTTACCCAACACCCCCACCACATCACTGAGTCAAATTTCTCTCTTCTATGGTGACAGTGAGCCAGAAGACCCTATAGCTAAACCTCCTCAGATATACGAAGATCCTATAGCGGAAGAAGAGTTAGAAACCATTCCATCTGCAGCCATGGCTGAAAACCGAAACGGGAGAAGAGAAGATGAGAGAATAGAGGGTGTCTTTCCCATTCGAGAGACCAATGGAGACATGAAGATGAAAAACATAAGTCCCTCCGCGCTACCTCATTTCCATGGTCTGACTTCTGAGGACCCTGATACCTTCTTGTTTGAGTTTGTTGTCCTTTGTAGAACTTATGACTATGCTGAGGATGAGAAAAAGCTGA
>APFE030015920.1:0-11154 GCA_000404065.3 Pinus taeda | reverse complement strand
GCTTTGATGTTCTCAACATGGAAGGAGATGTGAAGTAGATGTCATGGAGCACATTAGAATGTAAGGTAGGGTAAATTTTGTTTTGTAATTTTGTTTTGATTTCATTCATGTATGTCATTTTATTGCTTTCAAGTTTGATAGTTTAGATTTTTTCCATTCATGCAATTTTAATTCATGCAAGTGTGTTCAACCGGTTGATTGTAGATTAATTTTTCTTTACATGTTTTTGCATCAAATAGTGACATGAGATTTGCTTCTTTGCTGAATTTTTTCTTAAGCTTTTCAATTTCAATTATGCTTTGATTTCAGTCTTATTTATTTGTTGTTGTTAGCTAGTTTAGATATCAAATTCTTCATGTTATTGATGTTATCTCCAGATCCATGGCTTAACCTGGAAAAGCTACTTGGTGAGCTATCGGATTATAAGTGAAGTGATTTGATTTTGTTTTCATTAATCTGCAAGTAGGTAATTTAGATATCAATTCTTCATGTTATTCGACGTTATCTCTAGAGCCATGGCTTAACTCCGAAAAGCTACTTGGCGAGCTATCAGATTATAAGTGAAGTAATTTGATTTTACTTTCATTTTTTCAATTAGATATCAGGTTCTTCATGTTATTGACGTTATCTCTAGAGCCATGGCTTAACCCCAAAAAGCTACTTAGCGAGCTATCAGACTATAAGTGAAGTAATTTGATTTTTCTTTCATTAATCTGCAAGTAGGTAATTTAGATATCAATTCTTCATGTTATTCAACGTTATCTCTAGAGCCATGGCTTAACCCCGAAAAGCTACTTGGCGAGCTATCGGATTATAAGTGAAGTAAATTGATCTTGCTTTTGTTAGTCTGCAATTTTTGGTTTGTTTGAGTGCAATAGTTTAGATTTTATTTTTGTAATTAGATGGGCATCAGAGACAATGATTTCATGATCAATATTTCATCTTTTGTTTGATTTAAGTAGTTGCATATTTACATTTTTGTTCAAGTACTGATTTGATCAATAACATGCTTTGAGATCTTTTGAAGTGCTAAGTTTTGGAAGTTACCATAAGGGATATAAACCTTGTCTTGAAATCTCCATCCATACTTGACCTTCAAAAGTATTCTTAAGACCTTAGAATATGATTTCCATTTGCATTAAACACTTTAGGAAAAAAACAAGAACAAAACCCCAAAAGCAACATAAACTATAAAACAACGAAGTAAGAAAAATGTTAACTAAGCACATATGGTGCACCACACTTCATTAGTTTACGATACCCGAATTGATAATTTATGTAGAGCAATTTAAGACGTTAAATTGACTAGACACTTTGATCATACCACCTGTCCGACCTCCATTTCGACATGTATGATCGATATATCTAGGGGAATGACCTCTTTAGGGTCATAGAGTTAGGGTTATACTATCAAATTGTCCTCTCAGTCTATCAATTTTTAGAATTCGTTTCTTGGATCGATGCATCGTATGAACAACTTTGATTTAGTGGGAAAGTAAAACTCATTCAGATTTGAAGCAAAAAGGTAAAATTATCTCTTCATGGTCTAAGTTTGTTAAAGCTCTTAGAAATAAATTCTATCCTTTAGGATATATGCAACATGTTGTAATGGATTGGAAACATTTAAGGCAAGGTAAAGAACAAAGTGTGCAAGAGTTTACATAGGAATTCAATAAAAATGTATTATCACTTAGTGTTTCGTTAGACACACGAGAAACTTCATTGAAGTATATTAGAAGTTTGCATTCTTATTTGCGACATACTTTTCTTATGTTTAATCCAATTAACTTTGATGAAGTGTGTGTACAAGCCATTCATATTGAATCTGGTGGCGGACCTTTTCAATCAAACTTTTCAATCAAATTTTTCAAAGAAACCATTCAAGCATTCAGAAAACAAATATTCTAAAGAAGGCAAGGGAAAGAGTAAGTTGAAAGGGAAGAAATCGACAACAACAAAGAAGGAAGGAGAAAGGCCTACTTTTATTCATTGTCAGAGGGTTAGACATGAAGACTCCAAATGTTGGAAGCTTCATCCTGAAATTAAACCAAAGAAGTTCCTTAAGCTGAAGAGTGAAATGAAAGCTAATGCTACAGTCCAACAAGATTTGGGATTTGACTCCGGTGACAAAAATAAGATTACCGTTATGGGTCTGATAGACACTCCTAAAACTAGCTCTATTTCTACTTGTTCTGCATTTTCTTCAAAAGATAATAGTGTCATTGAAGAAAAGGAGGAGTCAAATTGGTATGTGTTTTATTAGTGCATGTAAATTCCTTTTGAGGCATATCTCTAATCTGAAAGTTGTGTTGGAAAGCTGAGGCAAAGACCCTTCAACTGACAGTAGCCATTGAAGCCCGTGAGGAGATTCCATAATGGTGAATTTTTATGTACAGAGACTTTATGAGCATTTTTAATACGTCAGAGGCCCATTGGAAGCAAACCTAGAGATGTAGTCCAAGAGGGATGAACTCTGTCATCAAATTTTCTGTGTTTGCTTCTTATTTCTGTTATTCATGGTTGATTTCAAATTTCAACTTTTTAAGTTTAAGGCACATAAAAATCCATTTTCCTTATTAATTCACTTAAAAAGAAACCTTAGTTAATATTTGAAGAAATTGAGCAAATAGTCAATTCTGTTGTTTTTGGATCAATATGTACATGAGAAGAATTGTTTTGTATCCTCTTATGGGGTGAATATTCTGAAAACAACTCTAGAATTAATTCAAAATGCCTTCATCTACCCAAAATCCCCCAATCCTAAGAAATTTACAAAGACCACCATGATATATAGCTATAACACCCTCCCAACTAAAGAACAACAAGCTTTCCTTCATATGATTATGGCCCCTAGTCACCAAACCCTACCTATTGCAGATTCATTTCCTGTGTCCATGTTTTCTGAATCTTTCCAACCCATCTTGACAACTATTACCCTAATTTTCGGGGAATATGAAACTACCAACATTACTAAAGCCGCAATATGGTTTTTACATGCAACGATGCAACCATGCCTCATTTTTTTACATAAACTCATATCTTGTTGAATCTATAAAATTCTAGTTGCATCATTTTCCTATTGCTACTTATTTAAGATACTACTCTATTATGTTATACCTTCTAGTGTACACCCATGTGGAGGAATTTGAATTTTTGGGCCTTAGTATTATAGATTCCTGTAAATAGAGAAACTTTGTGTTTGATTGGGACAACACCGTCGAGAAAAAATTGGACAATGAAGGTTATTACCAATTCAATTCCACTTACATATCCATTGCTTACAAAATCATAAATAACATTTCCCCTCGTAGGATTTCGCCCCAATAGAAAAAAATCCTCCAGCTCAGCATGGATACCATGGTGGGAGATTGGTTCTTGTTTGAAGAATACAATGAAATTAGGGTCTATGGGTGAAAGCTTCCCCCTTAAAGTTTGCATGTTGTCATGCCTATGATAATTTTTGCTCTAGAATACATTAGGAAAAGCTTACTTGTTGATCATATTCACTTTGTTTGTGCCAAGAAGGGCTACATGTTCAAATTGGGTAAACTGATAGACCCCTTCATTGTTAACACCAGACAAGCCTCCCAACAAGTTGAAGACTTGTTGAACGAGCTAAATTTTGAAATGGGAGAAGTATGGCACTGTGATCCCCATGGTGTCATATCAAAGAGGAGGAAGGATATTATTGCTTTAGATTATGAACATGAGTTTAGGCTTGAACTTGAATGGAAGACTAATTTATATTCTTGGCCAATTAATACAGAGATGGAGATCGAAACACCAACTTCAAAGGATAAGGATCAGAAGAGAATTGTGGACGAGGATGGAGATATAGAAATGGAAGAAGCACCATGCAACAAGAAGGCCAAGATCCAATAGTCAGTTGAAGAAGAGATTGAGACCAGGTTGATTGAGAAAAACTTGAACTGGTTGGGCTTCCAAGTAACCCTAGAAAACCCACCACAAGCTACCACCTCCACTTCTATAGAGGAATATTAACAACAACAAACCCTAGTTGGGTAGCTGAGCAATTGATAGAGGAAAATAACAAAAGAATAAAGGATGAAATGCAACAACACTTGGAATCACATTTAGTCCCTTGTCATAATAGACTCCTAGCTGCTATAGACCTATAAAGAAACCAGATGAAGTTCTCATTGCACCACCCCTCAACATAGTCTCTCCCAAAAGGACCACAATTTATAATAGTGGACATGTCATTGGACATGGCTATTGTCCCTCTACCAGACAATATAAACTTTCACAGACAATTCGAAGAAATTATCTATAGTTAGTTGAGAAAAAACACTTTGACAATCAATAAATCTAAGTTATTGGAAAAAGTTACAACTAGATTGAAGTAAGAAAGAGCTAACTTTAGAGCTCTCCATATATAGAATG
Source organism: Pinus taeda (assembly GCA_000404065.3). Taxonomy (NCBI): domain Eukaryota; kingdom Viridiplantae; phylum Streptophyta; class Pinopsida; order Pinales; family Pinaceae; genus Pinus; species Pinus taeda. The sequence continues at coordinate 6,750 of APFE030015920.1, read as the reverse complement.
AAAAATTTAAATATCTGATTGTTAAATTTGGGGTGAAACTGGAGGATAATATTGTGGTGGAGATCCTCATCCAAAGTTCTCAAGCTGAGATTCAGGACCTAAGGCACAAGCTGAAAATGCCTGCTAGTGAGCATCTGTAATCCAAGGAGTTGGCGCAAGTGGAGGGGGAAAGGAAATCTTGTCCAAGGAATTAATAGATAGAAACAATGAGGTGTTATCCCTCAAGTAATAGGTGGAAGAGCTCTAGCAAAGATTCAATTCACAGGTGGTAGAGCTCCAACAGATAATCAATTCATATATTTGTGTTATAATAGTGCCAGAAGACCCACATAATCCCATTGAACAATTGACCAAGACCCTCACTGAGTTGCAACTTTCAGAGGGTGAACTTAAAAAAGTGCATGTTGATCTAGATAACACTAAGCATCATCTCACACAAAAGGAGGAGCAACTAGAGACAACTAGAGGAAATGTAGAGCAAATTAGAAAAAACTTGAAGACCACAAATGATGAAATCACTGAACTGAAAAACAAGTTGAAGGGTAATTTTCCTCTCATCCAGGCCTAGTAACTAATTTGGAATGAGATTATTTCTGAAGCAAAAGGCATTTTGGAACATATGACTTTAGCGTCAGAGCAAAAAGTTGCTATTAAATATCTTGAATTCTTTATCTTGTTGACCAAGGAGGAAGATGGTAAAAATGCCGAGACAATAAAAAATATCATCAAGTACCTCAACTAAAAACCAACTAATGAATTGAGGACCATGGATGTTGTGGATAAAACTAGGGCAATCATCAAAATTTCCAAGATGATTCAAAAGGAAACAACGAGGGCCAAAGCCGAGGAATTTCTAGGTAATGTACTGAAATATGTAGTTGCATTTGATTTAGATTTTGATGGAAGGATTAGAGCTAGATTGCCCAGTTGTTGGGAAATTCTAGGGGGCCTAGTTCGATGGGAGAAGTATGATAAAATTTTGGTGCAACCTAAAAGCAAGGAAAAATCCTCTCATGAGAAGACCTCTACCCTCAAAGGGAATACTATAGTCAAATATGTGTAGTGGGGATTCCAACTCCTATGGATGATAACAAATTGGTTTGATTCCAACCCAAATTGTACAGATCTCACCAGTCTAAGGATAACTTATCAAAACTTCTTTGGATCTCCTCTACCAAACCTAACATTATGGCAAAAGTGTGATCAATTTGTTAATCCACCACAAGTCCGCGTGATAGAGCTAGGATCCCTTCCACCATAATCAACTCACCAATAATGGAGATAATTTGGTTGTGTCAATCATGACACTTTATGTTATTTTCATGTCTTTGTAAATATTTTGTTTCAAGAATGGAATCAAAGATGTTATATGATAATTAGGACAACTATGCTAGTAGCATGCTCGAATAGTTTAGCTAGTAGACAATTATGAGAAGATCAAGAAGGAATATTTTGTAAGGGGTACTTTCTCACAAGACCCTACAAAACTACTGAAGAGTTTCATTAAAGAGGTTTAGAATTTTGTATTCTAGAGGCAGCTCTAAACTGTGAATTTTGCAAGTGTTTGAAGAATTGTAGATGTATGCTCTTTTTGTGGATTAATAAATAATTAATGGTGATTCCAAATGCATCAAATGTGTAATATGTGATCTTTCCTTTGTTTATTTTATTATGTGTTTACTTCCTCTCAGAAGGTGCATAATTGTAGCCATTGGATCTAATATCGGAGTTATGGATTCATCTATGTCAAATTTTGATGAAAGATGTTTGTGATGTATTAGGTCTAATGCCCTTAATATGCTCTTGTTTATGATGTATTAGGTCTAATGCCCTTAATATGCTCTTGTCTGTGATGTATTAGGTCTAATGCCCTTAATATGTGCTTTGTGTTCTCTGTATTTTCATTGTCATTATATGTTCCATCGTTGTTGTTGTTGTTGTTGTTGTTGTTGTTGTTGTTGTTTTGTTTTTTTTTGGTTTTTTTTTTTTTTTAAGTTTGATGCATAGGATTCTGAGAGCAGCCCTATGTTTTAAATTTCTCTTCCTTATGTTCTTCTTTCACTCATACATAACGACCAAAATTAACTATATGTTTCTGCAAGTAGGCCACCAAATTTGAATGTTAAGTCCTCTAATAGAGCATTCAATGTGTTCTTATGGTTGAATATGCATTTAGCAGGGATATTTAAATCAATTTTAGTTTGTAATATGTTTTAAATGATGGATGCTAATGATAAATCCTTTAAACACTCTAATATGTCCTAAGCACTAACCTCTCTCAACCTAGACGTTGTCTCTAGGAGCTCCAACACAGGTTTTGTATCCTTCATTATTTGTTGCATCAAGCAAATGAGTTTTGGTATATGTATGTATATATGTGTATGGTTATAAATACTGTAATGAGTTGTGTTATAAAGATCCAATAAGTGGTATGTTTTTCATGTTTGTCATGTTGGTCACGGTTTGCAATAGTTGTTCATTGTAAATACTACACCGAGTTGTGTTATAAAGCTCCATAGGAAGTATGTTTTCTTTTCAGTGGTTTGCTGGTCATAGGAGTCATAGAAAACTGAGGATGGTGTTCCCCTAAGGGGGAGGGGTTTGTAAAAGCCTCAGGTTAAGGTTCATGTAATAAAGGTTAATAAAGGTAAAATAAGACCAAGATCATGGAACACACATTCCAAGATGAATGTTGGGCAACACACTATAGTGGGCATCACTTTCAGTTTATTAATGGCTAATGAAATTGGAAAAGGAAAAGAGGCATTAATTGGCACTTATTTACAAAAATAAAGGAAAATAGGAGAAAAGGAAGATGAAGAAACAAAAATTTGCATGAGAGGGAAACTAAAAGGAAAATCAAGGAAAATTAAGAAAAAGGAGGCATCAATAATAAAAATGATTCAGAGAATCAATTCATAGCTTTTGTCAATTTTGGTTTGAGAATAGTGTGAAAGAGAGAGAGAACTCCAAGAGGAGAAAGCAATACAACAAACAAAATAAGGAAAAAGGACAAGCAAAGGACAATCAAAGAATAAGCAAAGAACAAGCAAGGAAACCAAAGGAAGCAAGGAGAAGGTTGGATCAACATATTTAGCTGGAAGATTTTACAAGTAACAAGTTGCATGTGTGATTTCCTAGTTGAGGTGTGAATGCATGGTACACACATTTATTTAGTTGGTTCAATTGTTATCATTGGCATGGGTTTTATTGGGTTTGACAGTGGTTTCAGCCTTGGCTTGCCATTTCTTGGATAGCCATGGTGTGATGGGATTCATTTCTTGGTTGAGCTTTGGAATGTCGAAAGGTTTTGGATCTAGGTGAGGTGGTATCAAGAAAATTCCCAAGGGTTGGGGATAGAGATGGTTTTCTCCTAGAAGCCCTTGATAGGTGGGTGGAGATAGGAAAATTCCTCAAGGGGTGGTGAAGGAATTGTGAGGCATCAAAGCTTGTTTTGTGTTTGTGACCTATTGACTTGTTTTAGTAAGATCACAATAGTTTTAGGGTGGAGGTGGTTTAACCTATGGATTCCCTTAGTTGTTTATGTCTTGGTTTATCCCATGAGATTCCACATTCATATTTGGAATATGACATGACGGTGATTAGCTGAAAGAAATAATTGGTTTAGCTCAATCTATGGTTGGGTGGTACTTGGAAGTCCTTGACTTGGTTGGCTTTTGCATAAGTTAATAAGAGCTATTTTTCTATTGTACTCTATGAGAATTTATACCTATTATTATGTTTCTTTGATGGTTGTTCAATTATGGTTAATGATCTAGTTATATGTTGGTTATAAGCTTGATATAATATGTGCTCTAGTTATGGATCTTGTTATGCTTTGATAAGTTAATGAATGTTTGATGAATGCATGGACTAACTAGTGTGGTTGCAACTACTTGAGAGGGAATTAGACCTTCTTAGTGATTTCTGCTAAAGTACAAAGATTTACACTCAGATATGCATTCATGACATGTAGCTTACATGTTTACCACGTGTTTGAAAAAATGTTCTGGCTTCAAGTTTAAATGATTACCATTGTTTTTATGAGAAATATGATTCTGGAAAGTTATAGGAAGTTCTGGGCAGTGTTCTAGAGCTTAGCCTTGAAAAGTGGCTCAGATCTAGGGATCCCAGACACAAAATTGAGGATCTGGGGTCATAATTGCATGGAGAAATGCTTATGAGTCTGGTTGGAGGGTCATAACCACATGTATATAGTGTCAAGGGTACAATTATAGGCCTAGGTGAGAGAAAAAGGTCTCCAACTTTGGGATTGGTGACCTGGGCTTGTTGTTCAATCTCTGAGTGATTTTTGGTTCCTGAGGGAGATCAGTAAGTCTCATTTATAGGATCTAGTTCCTTAACTGGAACTAGTAGGTCAGGTTATGTCATAGTGGCACTCCGCTTCACATTTACCTGAAGGGCTTGTAAGAGCGCGTAAATGTGGGAGGGTGTGTTGCAATTTAATACTGAAACAATTTCCTTATCTAGGAAGGGAATATAATAGGTTTTGGGTACAATTCTTTGGGGAGAAAACAAGCATGGTGTTATGCTTCAATATCACTACTTGATCAACTTCATATGAGGACTCTTCTATTCGCCAATAATTTGATAAAGAATGGGGCTAGTCTTTCTAATGAATGTGAGCTTGTAATTAAGAATCAATCTTCTAGACATAGTCTCTTTTGTTGACACTTGTTTTTATTTTTTGTAAAATGATACAATGGATTTATCTTTCTTGAATGGTGATTAGTAATTGTGTTTTGCGATATTTTAGAAAAATATTAATGCATAAATCTATCTAAGTGTTGTGACCACCAACAACCCCCCTCCTTATGAAGTGTTATTGCTAATACTAAATAAGTGGGGACCCTCAGTAAAAATAAAAAAATTCAATTAGTGTTATATCTCCTTTTAGATGAAACTTACAACATCATGGACTTAGGAAAATACCTTGAAGAATCTAAAAAAACCTAAGTTTCATAATGAAGAAAGTAAAATTTACTCCTTAAGAGATATCGCATCGCACAAAGAAAGATAGGGTACCTTCTAATGAGTTAAAATGATAAAAAAACGCGAGATTGCGACACGAAACTTCATCGCATCGCATACATTAAAGAAGCACTCACATTGAAAAACTCTAAAATCGCTAATATGCGATATCACATATCGCACGTCGCAAAAATCACATGAATCACACATAATGAAATTGCGATTAAGCGATCTGCAATATTGCGATGTTGCGATACTACGATACTGCGATACTGCGACACTGCGAAGTTGCGATGTTGCGATATTGCGATACTGCGACCTTGCGATAGAACAGCATGATGAAGTTGCGATTTGCAATACAACGATCTGCGATATCGCAAAGCAAAATCGCAGGACCTCTCCATCGCAGTTGGTTCTGGCTCATTATTCGAGAAAACTTTTTCAACCAAGAGTTGGCCATGCATTTTAATGCGAATTAATGAGTTATTGCTAGTTGTTAATGAAGTATGGTGTTGTGTTTTTCAAAGAATTAGTTCACGTAAGGTGGCATGTTTTGCATATTTTCAGCATTTAAAGTTTTCATGTCATCATCTTTTATCATTACTTCCACCTCAAATGTAAACTGCAGGAAAGAAGGATGAAGCAGTATGTAGAAAACTATGAGGAGGAAAGGCAGCAATCCAATGTCCATTTCGGAAGGCACACCTAATCCACTTAAGGAAGAAAAAGAGCCGCAGAACTCTTCTGAGGCATCTATCACAGATTTCTCATATACAACCATGGGTGAATGGGTACTGAACGACACTGACACCAAAAACAGACAGTTTAATTCTCAGGGTCAAGAGCTCACGGAATAACTATTTTTACAAATTTTGAGCTTTATACCGGATGAGAGAAAAAGGCGCAAGAGGCAAAAAACGCATCAGGGAAGCCCGGATCAAGAAACAGAGGCAGTTTCCGATGCGCGATTAGCGCTTATTAGCGCTTAGTGCTAATCGCGCATCGCTAAGAAAACTTGGTCGAAAAGGAAGGCTCCTAGTTACTTAGTCACCTGCAAGCCCCGAAAATTGCAAGAAAGCAGCGATAGAAACAAACTGAAAAAAGAAGATTGAAGGAAAAGCAGAAGCAGTCCAAGGGTTAACCAAGTTGAAATGGGATTTTTACCAGGTATACATGGTAATGTCACATAGTCATCAGATGATTCTCAAGTATATCATCAATTTTACTGAGAAGATAATGCCAGCTCTTGTCGATTCTGTTAGCTTAACTCAACCAAAGACGGAAGACAGTCAGCCGACTCCACTCAGGAAAATACTAAATGCTTGCGACATTAAGGAGTAGATTTAGAAATAGTTAGATAGTAGATTTAATTTTAGAAATAGTTTTGCTTCGAAAAAGGACGGTCATTTAAACCGAATCCTCAATTTCTATAAATAAGTTATTTAGTTAGTAGTATTTAAACCCTTCTCATGCATTTAGAGAAGGGTCCAGAAATTTATCAAAAACTTGTCCTCAGAACATGCACTTTTGCACCCTCAGAAGAGGTTTTGGTGAATGAATGGAACAGGGTTTATTTGATATTTGCATTTGATATCTGCTACTGATGTTGCACTTCTGTACTCTTAGTGGATGTTAAATCAAGGAGAGATAAACCAATTGTCACTTGAAGCTCATGAGTAGGACTAGTTATAAATGGTACTTTTATCTCTTAACCATTTTTGCTTATGCGTTAAAGTGATATTCAGTTTTCAGTTGTTT
>APFE030015919.1:4381-36286 GCA_000404065.3 Pinus taeda | reverse complement strand
CATTTAACATCCTATCACCAACCCCCCACTCTCGACACTTTGACCTCCTTCAACCACACCCCGTGCCCCTGCCTTCTTACCCCCTCTCCACATCCCCATATGACTCATCAACACTCTCATCCCTACCTACACCTTCCCCCTCACCCTCTAACCCACCCCCCCACTACACCCCACACCCATGCGTCCCCTTACCCATGTGCGGCACCCCCTACCCCCTCTAATCCCTCCACGCCCCTACCCTGCCCATGCGCCCTACATGGCCCATCGCCCTACTAACCCCTATCCTCACACGCACACCCCTTGGCCTCCATCCTAACCCACCCCCTTTAACCCCCTACCCACACACAAGCCCCCCATATCCCCGCCCCGCTCACCCCTACCCACCCTCTCTGCCCTCCAAACCCCCACCTCATGCCCACCCCTCCCCTACCCCGCCTCTTCCCGCCCCGCCCAACCCCTACCTCCATGCCCACCCTCCCCCACCATACCACCCAACCCACGCGGCCCTAACCCCTTCCTGTACCCACCCTCTCCCCCCCCCAGCACGCGCTCGCACCTCTCCCCAAACTCACCTACCCCATGCCAACCAGCCCCCCATACCCTCTTCACCACTCCACGCCCATCGTACCCCTCTCCCGCCCGTCTGCCCGCTCCCACCCACCCATACCCGCCCACCGCCGCTCCCCTCTTCCCCCACTCTCCTCCCCTCCCCCTCTCCCATGGCCTCCTCTCCCCGTCGAGCCGATGGCCTCCCTTGCCCTCTTGGCCGCCGGCCGAGCAGGGCTAGGGGCAGCGGGGGTGGTGCTGGCCTCAGTAGCGCCACCCTCGTGTGGAGGGCCGCGGGGGTGGTGCTAGCCTCAGTAGCGCCACCCTCGGGCGAAGGGTCGCGGGGGTGGTAATCCACAGGCCACCGGCCAGGTAAGGTGGAGGGCCACGGGGGTGGCATTGTCCTCAACAGCGTCACCCCCGCGGCCCTCCAGCCCACCTAGCGAGCGGTCGGTCGATTCCCGAAATCGATCGGCTGCCTGCTGGGTGGGGCGGATGGCCGCGGGGATGGCCAGGACGCTGGCCATCCCCGCGACCCTCCAGCCCGCCCGGCAAGTGGCCAGTTGAATTCCAAGAATCGACCGACTGCCAGTTGGGCGAGGTGGAGGGTCACGAGGGTGGCGCTGGCCTCGGCCACACCACCCCTGCAACCCTCCACTTCACCCGGCTGACATCCAGTCAATTCTGGGAATGAACCCGTCACCGACCGGGCGGGGCAGAGGACCGCGGGGGTGGCGCAGCCGAGGCCAGTGCTAACCCCGTGACCCTTCGCCCCGCCCGGCAGGCAGCCCACCGATTCCTGGAATCGATGGGCCGCCGACCTGGAAGGGCGAAGGGCCATGGGGGTGGCGATGTCCTCACCAGTCGATTCTCGGAATTGACCGTTCGCCTGTTGGGCGGGGCAGAGGGCCACGGGGGTGGCGCTCTCCTCGGCCGCGCCACCCCCACGGCCCTCCGCCCCACCTGTCCGATGGTCGGTCGATTCCCAGAATCGACTGGCCGCCGGCCGGGCGAGGCGAAGGTCCAGGGGTGCCGCCTGCCTCGGCCGCGCACCCCGCAGCCGTCCGCCCTGTTCCGGGCCTGACGATCCGTGCGATTCCTGGAATCGACGGGTCTCCGATCGGGCAGGGCGGAGGGCTGCGGGGGTGGTGCTGCCTCGGCCCTCCGCCCCGCCCGGATGGTGCCCGGTCAATTCCTGGAATCGACCAGCCGCCGGCTGCGCAGGTCAGCGGGCCGCGGGGCGGAAGGCCGCAGGGGTGGCGTGGCCGAGGAGAACACGTTGACTAACATGGACAACACTATTGTGGACTTAGAGAATACACTTATTGATTTGCAGAGACAATTTGATCATAACTCTTTCCTGCAATTTCCAAAACCGGGATGACCAATGAACATTCCTCTAGTCATACAGACCTCAGTAAATGAGGAGAAGAACCCTAATAGGAGCAGGGATGAGGCATCTAGCTCTGCCATGGATACTACTTATGAGCTCGTGGAACCAAGCAAAAGGCCCGAATTAAATCATGTCTTTTAAAATAAGGATAACATTGCATTAGAAGAAATAATTGACACTAAGGCAATGAGACAGAAAGATAAAGAACCAACTACATTAGAGGAGAGACAACAACCCTCAACATCCAACACACAGTTGGTAGATACACAACCGAGTATGGAGATCTCTTCCTATGTCAAGCGAGCTAACAAAGAAAAAGACATTAAAGAGAGATTCAAAGAAATCAAAATAAGGAACGAGAGACTGAAGGCAGAGACATATGTCCAATATCGCAATCTCACACTGCCAAACTAGACTAGACTGATGCCAGCTTTTGAGACGAAGCTTCTCAACCATGGGAGTTATAGTGAGAAAAGAACCAATAGGAAGAAAATTTTGGAAGGATATCCTCAAACAAGGGAATTGTTGCAAAAAGCACAGTGGATGGAATTTGTAGTGAAATTTGATGGATTCCAGAAGGAAGTCACCAAGTTCTTCACTAAAGCCTTTGATGGAGTGGAAGTCAATATAGGGGACATAAAATTCACAGACGCATAATCTTTTGTTGTCAAAGCTACTCGATTGCCTCAAATTGGAGAAAAATGGTATAAGAACAGAGGTATTGAGAGAAAAGAATGGAAAGTTTTTCTAAAGAATCCTAGCATGGATACCACCATTTTCAAGAAAGGCATCTCGAGAATAGCATTAAAAAGTAAGTGGAGAAATTTTCTTCTAATAATTCAAAACTTTGTTACGTGTGAAGGAGGTTTAGATGCATGTTTTTCTATCATATCTGACTGTTAATGAATTTTATTGAGGATAATGAGACAAATCTTCCTTATTTCTTGCTCAATAGTCTAAGAAATATTTCAGGGAATGTCCAAAGAAAAAATCAATTTATAGAAAACACCATGTATCACCATGGTCTCATTAAAATCCTTCTTTAATACCATCTTAAGAATGTGGGTGATAATTGGGAAATATTTTGGTGAGGAACCATTTTAAAGAAGATAACCAAGAACAACCAAGCAACAGTAAGGCAAAGAGAGGGAGAAAAAGAAAAATTGAAGAACTAGTATAACAAGAACATCCAAGGAGTAACAAAGCTAAGAGAGGAAGAAAAAGAAAAACTGAAATACCAACAAAACAGGGAAACCAACAGTCACACGAGCAGTCAGAGGATGACATTCCTCTTGCAGAAATTTTGGGGAATATTAGCAAGAAGGATGCTAGAAGAAAGAAAGCCAACCAAAAGATAGAGAGCACACCCTACACAAAGAAACCTAAGATATAAAGGAAGAAGGAAAAAATTCAAAAGCCTCATGTGACAAACTTAAGAAGAAGTACCAGACTAGATCCAAAACCAAAAGAACAACCAACAAAAAGTATGGAGTATATTGACCTATAAGCAAAGGAAAATTCAAGGCTTTCTCCACAAACTTTCATCACACCTCCTCAGAGTGCAGGCTGAAAAACACCTAAAATTGATCTAGTATACCAGAAAATATATGATTATATTGAGTCTCTGGAGAAAAGAGATGCAACAATAACATCAGCTTCAAATCAAGAAGAAGTCCAGTTTAGTGAACCACAAGAAAATTTAGTAGTAAATGTTTTAAAACAAGAAATTTTCGAGTTGGAGACACTAAACATGTACATTCAGAAGGAGAATCAAACTCTAAAGGCATAGAGTGAAATCCAAGTGGCTAAGGGTGAAAATATCCTCGTACAGAGAAGTCTTTGGTACAAGAAGAACAAGAAGCCGAAATAGAAAAACAGAGCTCTACAAAGGCAAGACATAAACCTGAAGTACAATATTCTCATGAAAAATCCATGGATGGAAGTGGGTGGAAAGAAGGGAAAAAACATGAAGTTGGATGTACTTGCAAAACTTTCCAAAGAAATGCAATAATTAAACAAGAGACATTAGCTTTGTGTTTTGCATGAGGACATGCAAAGACCTCAGCATGGGAGAATGTAGAGTCTCATGATTGTTCTGTTTTTGACATCATTTTCCATCCATTTTTCCTCTTTTCATCATTACTATCAACTCCAATAGACAGCAAAACAAGATATTTTGACATGGTAAGGTACTCATATGTCTTATTTTTCATACTTGTTAATTTTCTTATTATTTAGTTAAAGATCGTAATAGCTATGAAATTAACATGAATCTACAGCTACCACCATGGTTTGACATATTCTACTACGCTAGACAAGAAGAAGCACATGGGTAGATAGGAATTCATCTCCCCATGGTTCTCCTTCTATTTTTCAGAGCCAAATCATCAAGGAAATCTCTTAGTCGCGCAGTCAACGGAGCAGGTCAATGCGTGGATGAACCGAGCAGCAAGAGTTCAATTCAGTCACGACTCTATGATTTGCTTTCTAAATAGAAAATTGTCAAGAAGCATTATAATTTCCACTATTACATTAACATCTAGATTAGGATTGTATTTAAGTTTTTAAGGCATGAAAATATCAGAACCGTTAGGCATGAATGCTATATATATATATATAAACAAAAACTAGGGACACGCAGACATACATTTAATTAGTAATTGACAGTTTGAAGTTCCATGACTTTCTTCTTCTTTAATTGAAGAAGTATTTTCATGAATATGATGCGTAGTTAACTATTGAGATAGAGTTATAAACCTTCTTTTTTGTGGAGGACCCCTGCAGACAGTTGAGGTTCATTCATTTTCTTAGTATTCAGTTCAGTTCATTTGATTATTTTTCTAGAATTTCATTATCATATTTTCATTTGTTTTGTGTCGATTTCAATTCATTTCATGCTTTTTAAAATAGGACTATATATATAAATCTCCTTCCTTTCATAAATAGTTATATTTTTTTAGATCTTATTCTTTCTCCTTTTGTTTCAATATTTCAATTAAGATTGATAATTGTAGTGTGTAGATCTTAATCTAGGTTGTTTTATGAATTTGAACATTGAATAGAAGTAATTATTTTTAGAGTAGAGGTAATTATCTTTGTAGAACATTAATTTAGATAGCTTTGTTTTTATCATTTACATAGTAACTAATAATAGTCAATTAAAAAAGATCATGATAGCTTACCTTAATTTCATTTTTAAGAATTGATTGTATTATAAATCTTTAGTTTTCATTAGGAACATAGGAATAAAGAAAATCCTTAAAAATAAACCATCCACAAATGGCGGTTGGAACAGTTACCCCGACAACCTGCTTAATGAATAGACTGGCACAAGTTTCTCCACTAAACTGTCTCGAGTGAAGAGAACCCCCCAGAAAATCCAAGTGAGTCACAATATTTCCATTGTGAGGGAAAGACATCACATGAAAGAGTGTCAATACGACAGCTTTCATTGCATAAACATAGTCTCACCCAAGGAGTAAATTGAAATCCAAGGGACCTCGAACTACCATAAGATCAATACTGATAGTTTTACCTTCCAAGGTAATAGAAAACTTAGGAAGGATCCCTAAAGGTTCACTAATGATTTTGTTAAAAGCTTTCAAATTCTGCGTAATAGGCACAAGTTGAGGGGAACCCAAAGCTTTCCAAGCAGTTGAGGATAAAATACTAACAGAAGCACCTTCATCTACCTATGTGTGAAGCATATCCCTACCACCAGCTTTGACAATTATTTGGAAATGGATGGAGGAAGGAAGACGAGGTTCTGTCAGTCTGTTCCAATCAAAGGAAAATACCTCTGTACTTGGAGGGGGTTCTGTAGAAATAGGTGAAATTCCCCTCGGCATAGAGGAATCTGATGTAACAAAAAGAACCTGAGCGGTATGAAGTTCACTCTCTAAAGGGAAAGTGGGATCGATCGAATGTGAAATTGAATCGACCACTTGATCAACTAATGCATCATCAACCTGAGTGACATGTGTTTCACTCTCCAATGGAAGAGTGTGATCGACTGTACTTGGAATTAGATCAATCACTCCATCAGTTGATGGTAGGTTGGGAGAAAGTCTACGGTAACCAGTTGGAAATTCTTGCTATGGAATAGTAAGGTTTTCCAACAATTTTGAGGCTTCATCAATGTGAGGGCAAATGTGAGTTTGATGACTCCCTTTGCATAACTTACAAGGAAACCTAACTTTACCATTTTTCCCAGGAACCTCACTATCACTGGTTGATGGATCAATGGAAAGTTGATGAGACCTTTCTGACCATACTTCCAAGACCTTTGGAATACCAGGACAATTGATAAGGAAGTGGTCACCCTTACAAAGCCTGCAAGGGTATTTCGGTTTACGATGCATGTCGGAGTTTTCCTCAACACAACTAACACTTACAGTCGTGGTAGGTTGGTTGACTTCTTTCTTATCTTACTTCTTCTTCTTCTTCTTCTTCTTCCCTTTCTTCTTCTTCTTAGCCACCTGGTTACTAGCGTCAAGGCTTTTACCAAGCGAAGAGGAAGCAATGGAGGAAGAAAAATTAGGCGAAGAAGGTAAAGGGTCAATAGAAGGTTGGTGATGTTGAGATGGTGAAATCTGTTGAGGTGAAGCATTCGGTTGAGGTGGAACAATTGGAGTATCTTGGGCCAATGAAGTTGAAAATAACCATATCGGTAAACCTATTGTAAATCCAGGTAATGACAAAGTAGCCATATAAGGAGGACCAACATTTCCAAAGAAAGGAAAAGTACTAGGATCCTCGTTAAGAGGGGTTCCTTGGTTAGTAAATTTCGAAACATTTTCCATTATATTCAACTTCAGTGAATTTTATTAACAATTTAAAACTAAAATTAACAATTCACAATTTACACCTAACAATTAAAATTCACAATTCATACCTATGGTCTATAAAAGTAAAAACAAACAAATTAACACGCGCTATCAAATCGAGGAGTCAAACCACACACAAATAGTAACTTTCCGTACCGAATACACTAGTTGGTGACGAAATCCAATGTCGCAGAATTCAATACAGAAATGGTGGTTGGAACAGTTACCCCGACAACCTACTTAATGAATAGACTGGCACAAGTTTCTCCACTAAACCGTCTTGAGTGAAGAGAACCCCCCAGAAAATCCAAGTGAGTCTAGCCGACATCTGCACCAGGTACAGTGGGATCTTCCCTCCACCGTCAAATTAGGAAGAATCCTATAGAATATGGTCACTATAGTTACCAACAGAAACAAATATACCTGGGGGAACAGTCTACGATCCGATACGCACACCAGGGCAGAGTAGCAAGCTCAATCCCCTTGAAGGCTCCTTGACATAAACAAAGGTTTACCAGCAAGTGACCCCAGGCTCCTCGACAATGGTTAATCCAAGGTTTACCGTTTGTAATACGTGAATATCTGGCATCGTTCCCAATGAGGAAGGATTGATTCCCACACAGGTTCAGACACTATCTCGTGCTTCTCCTTTAAGAGGAGCTTTCCCAGAGCATAGATGTAACAATTAGATTTTCTCCCTACCGCAAGATCAACTACTTGTTTGTTTTACTGTCTTGGAAAGTTAACTAAAACCTATTCCAAGACACTAGCCTAAGCTAGATTGGTGGAAAGAGTCCTAAAAATGCAAAAATTACTAGATAAATTTTAATTAAGCGCTGTGTTATTTAGAATGTTATTACTCAAAAGGGTAAATGGATATGAAACCAATGGTGTTATGACCCAACCCAAAGCTGAATGCAATCGAATATGATAATGTAATCTTATCAATTCGATGAATCCTAACTAAATTAAGGAGAGTGTTTCCATTCACTTCCAACAATGCAAGAAAATGATCACTAAGAGAAAATATAACAAATTCTCTAATGCAGTAATTTCATCAAGAAAAACTAATGCAAATCAATTCCAAAATATTTTTTTTTTTTTATTTTCGTGTGCTAAAAAGAAGCATAAAAATATGTAAATTCAAATCAAAGAAAGATGATCTAAATCTATGATTGATTTTTCAGAATGTAAACTATGCAATTGTAATCTATGCACAATTCACTTTGAAAAGTATGCAAATGTAATCTATGCGCATTTTTCATTCATATTCTGAAAACGAGAATTCTAATTATGCAAATGTGATCTATGCAAGAGAATTCTCAAACACAAGATGATTCTAATGTAATCTAAGAACCAATCAAGTGCAAGTCAAAAAAATTGGGTTTGAGTTCCAAAGATCAAAAATAAAAACACTCAAAGCCAATTAACACTCATACATAAGCAAAAACAAAAGCAAAAACAAAAGCAAAAAGATGAAAAATTGTGAAAAGACTGAGACAAACCTCCAAGTAATGACCAAAGGAAATAAAATTGAGAATTTCTTAAAATCTTAAATAGGAATGCCAATGGAATTAACCTAAGAAAAGTTCCTGACAAGTCACGTGCAAATTTGGGCAGAGGCTAAAAACCCATTAACAAAACCTAAGCTGACTGAAAGAGAAAATCTTAAGTTTTTCAAAATTTTGATAGGGTCCGCAGGCTCCCAGTTTACCAAGGTGTGGTACCGCTCTGTGTGTAAAGCAGAAGTGCGGGTATGTACGCACTGTGTTACAAGCAGAGGGTGCGGTCCTCTCCCGAAAGTATGAAAAACGAAAAATAATCCAAGATCTACTAAATCTACCCAATTCCACACACAACAATCCAAAAACAGAAACAAAAACATAGTTTCTTAGGTCAAAGTAAAAGCAAGGAAAGCAATCAAGTCCCCAGCGGAGTTGCCATTTTTTCACGCGGAATGAGTCGATATTGCGGACAAGATAGACCTTCCTAGAATCTAAATAAGACCTAATGACAAGAAAACCAACCAGACACTATCTTTCTCTAAATGATCTTTATAAATAATGGCAAACAAATTTGTTTAAGGCCTACCTCATGTCCAACGCAAGTTTGGGGATGCCTTCGCTCCTTTGATCCAAGTAAGTTCTTTTGTCGCAAACCTGCAAACACAAACAAGGCAAATGATTAAATAGCACCTAAATAACCAGTATTATAAAAACATATTTAACATGAAAGTCAAGGAGTCCATGAAACAAATAACATAAGATACTTGTTGAGAAAAATGAGCTTGATTGTATTAATTCAAAAGAAGAACTTTACAACCTTTGCCTTGACGCTATACAAGCTCCTTCGCGGGTCCAACAAGAAGTCTCCTCTACTTTGACAAGCTTCACTCACTCCCCAATGAAGCCAAAAAGGTATGTGATCTCTCCTCTTAAGCTGAAATAGGAAGTCTTGATTTCACTATCATTTACCCTCAAAAGTTCAGCTTCTAACCTCTCTAGCCACTAACCCAATGCCTCAATTTATAGTGCAATGGAGGGCAGTTACTAGGTCCTCCTTCAAAGGGATAGAATCCTCCTTCAAAGGGATAGCTCCTCCTAACAAGGGATTAGCTCCTTCTCTTTTGGGATGCATGAACCACTTTGGAGCGAACAATCCACGTCAAAATTCCTTCTAGAAACCTCTAGAATTAACCTAAAGTGAGTTTTTTAAGATAAAAATTGCACCTTTTGACTTTCACATGAGTATGCACCCTCCCCTTTACATACAGATCATATAAGTACACAGGTATTCTGAATAAAAGGTTCGGGCCCGCAGGCAAAAGTGAGAGAAAGTGCGGAACGAGAGTTACATTGCTTTTTTGATGTCTTTCTCTCATTTCCAAAGCTTGTTTTGAAGAGATGAGGTATGAGACTTGCTTAGGAGGCTGGTATAGGTGGTGATAAACCCATACCGACTGCAAATAATCAAGGTGACGATATGTTTGTATAACACCTGCTAGAAGGGATACATATTTATACACAATCAAAGAAACATGAAGATAGTCTCCATAGCCAGAGTTGCAAGCGGATTGCAAAATAAATCTCGAATGAAAAATAGATAAAGACAAGCACTGTGCGAAAAAACGAATCAAGTTAATGCATAAAAATAAATAAACCTATGTGGGAAGGAATTAGAGATTCTATTTGAGGATTAAAGTAACAACCCTTAAATCATTGACATAGTAGATTTCACCATAAAACAAACGATATATATATAGCTACCTATATATATATATATTCTTAGAAGGATTACAAACCCTCTTTGAGTAAAGAGGTCTCGGTGGAAAAAGATTTCGAAATTCAAAATTACAACTAAGTCGATCTGTAGAGCTTCAAAATACAATAAACTAATGACCATGAACCCAAAGCTTGAGAAGCAGGTCAAGGGAATTTTCTAACTGAAGCAGATAAAAGACACAGTCACAGGGTCTTCATAACAGGTCCCAGATAACTGCTTACAAAAATAACATAAACCATAAAAATCCTAGCCAAAAGACCGATGTAAGAACAAGATAAGCCTCAGGAGCTATAGCTCTAGAACAGGGAAAATTATGGAGTAAAACCACATACCCGGAGGCCAGACATAGTATCAATACAAATCCTTGACCGGATTTTGAGAGGAAGGCGTAGAGATTTCAATCTTGAAAGGCTAAGAAAACTTCTGGCAAAACCTATTAAATCAACAAGTGAGATCTCATTAACCTCTGTAAATATTCAAAAAAAAAATACACAGTATATACTTAACCAATTGGAGACAGAATTCCTTACCTAGCCAAGGTTGTGGCATGCGCGCCTCTTCCACAACATTGAGGAACCAACATGGCATGTTGTGAACCTGAGAATCTAGATAAACGTTAAAGCATGAGCAAGGCATTACAAGTAAATAAATTAATCAATCTTATGTTAATAAGTTTCGACTTTGGGTAAGAAAACTAAAGTTGAAGCTCAAAATCCTAAGAAGTCTGTCGCTAGAAGACTTAACATCAACAATGAAACATATAAGGCATGAAATAATGATAAGTGTTCCCTCACCACTGTAGGATGAGCCCAATGCAAGGAGAGTCGTTGATGGGTAATGGTTCTTGAGAAGAGGACGATAGATGGAAACTGAATGGAAGACTCTGAAGGTCGGCTCCTGCCTTCACCGAATGGATACATGCAATGCATTAGAATCAATGCCTCGAGGATTGCCATAAAGTGCTACCATGCATCCAACTAGTATTCCACCATCGATTATATGTGTTGAATATCCTAAGGCCATCGTGCGAACGTTGGCACAGGGGTCATCATGAATATCATGTGTTGGATGTGTATGGATTACCACCAGTTAAACAAATCGACCATCAAATATAACTACCCCTTACCTTGTATAGATGAGTTGTTTGATTAGTTGTGGGGTGCAACTCTATTTTCAAAGATTGACCTTCATTCTGGTTACCACCAGATCAGAATTAAGGAGGAAGACAAAGATAAAACATCTTTTAGAACTCACTATGTACATTATGAGTTCGTTGTGTTTCCCTTGGGGCTGACTAATGCCCTCACAACTTTCATGTGTCCCAAGAACAATATATTTCGTCAGTGTTTGGATAAATTGTGTTGATTTTTATGAATGTAGAAGAGCACAAAGAACATCTCTGTATATTTCTTAAAACATTAAGAGAGCATTAGTTGTATGCAAAATATAATAAATACGATATATTTAAGGAAGAAATCTAGTATTTAAGATAGGTCATTACGAAGGATGCAATTACCGTGGGCCCCAAAAAGATAAAAATAATAATGGAATGACCAGTACCAAAAGATGTGGTAGACATAAGGTCATTCATGGGTCTATTCAGATACTATAGACAATTTGTTGAAGGTTTTTCTAGGGTAGCATACCCCATCACCTCTCTATAGAACAAGGGAAAGACTTTCAAGTGGACCATGGAATGTCAAAAGAGTTTTGATCAACTTAATCATTTACTTACCACCGCACCTATTTTGAGCATTGTAGGCTGAAATACAGACTATGTGGTTTGTATAGATGCTAGAAAGGAAGGTGTTTGTGGCGTACTAATGCAGGAAGGCAAAGTAATTGCTTATGACTAGGAAACTTAAGGAGGAAGAAAAAAAATATTCAGCCTATGCCTTAAAACTAACAACAATTATACATGCATTAAAAATGCAGCGACATTATTTGATGGGTAGGAAATTTCTTTTAATGATTGATCATCATAGTTTAACTAAATATTTTAAAAAACCCACTTTGAATGCTAGGGAAGATCATTGTGTCAATTTCCTAAGCGGATTTGATTTTGAAATCAAGCACTTGAAAGGCAAAGAAAACTATGTTGCGGATGCCTTAAGTCAAAAAGTACATTTTATATATAAAGTCTCATTCAGTGAAGCACGAACTCACTTTAATGAGCTGATTAAGCAGGCACGTAGGTCTAATCCAGAATATAAACTTTTATGGTAGTAAAATTTTTTCTTAAACAACAACGAAACAACAACTAGGATATAAAATAAATCATGAAGGCATGCTGATTTATAAGCAAAGAATATATTTACCTAACTAGAAAAATGTTAAAGTATTAATTCTAGAAGAATATCATAAAAATCCATATGTAGGCCATCTCGGATATCAGAAACTAATTACCACACTTAGAAACGAATATTTATGTCCTGTAGTGAAGAAAGAAGTGACTGAATACTTGGCTCGTTGTCTGGAATGTCAACACGTAAAATTAGAGCATAGTCACCTAGCCGAGTTGTTGCCCCTGTTGCCTATTCTAGAATGGAGATGGGAAACCATTTCCATCGACTTTATTGCGGGACTACCTAATTCAAGAAAGAAAAATGATTCAATAATTGTGGTGGTAGATAAATTGAGCATGTCTTCTCACTTCATACCAGTACAATCAACCTATAAGGTTGTACAAATTGCTAATATATTCATGCAAACCATTTTTAAATTACATGGATTACAAAAGGTCATAATTTATGATTGTGATGTAAAATTCACATTAGATTTCTGGAAAACCTTATTTGAAGGTTTAGGCACCTAGCGACATTTCAGTACTTCTTACCACCCCCAAGATTATGGGCATACCAAATGAGTAAATTAGGTAGTGGAAGATATGCTACGGACTTACGTAATGCAACAACCATCCAAATGGGAGGACTACCTACATTTGGTAGAATTTTCTTATAACAATGGTTACCACACATCACAACAAATGAGTTTGTTTGAAGTACTTTATGGATGAAAGTGCATGACACCTTCGAGTTGGGGTGGGATAGAGGATAAGTTGATGTTGGGGGCGGACATGTTAAAAGAAATGGAGGAGATGGTTAAAAGAATACAATCTAATTTAAAGGTTGTGTAAGACAGACAAAAGAACTTTGCTGATTGAAAGAGAAGTTTCCGGGAATTTCAAATTGGAGATCATGTTTATGTATGGGTACGGGCCAAGAAAAGTACATTACAATGGAGCGGATGTTCCAAATTGGCACCCCGATTTTGGCTCGAATCGGACCAACGGCCTACGAGGTCGCTTTGCCTAGCCACAAGATATATAGGTAATTTAATTTTTGTAATAATAAAGATGACAAGACAAGTTGCCAAGGAAAAGAATTGACTAAAATTTTCCTATGTGTAGGTCGAACCAGAAGGCAAATTCTTGGTCGAACATCTAGTTATACTCAATCGAAGAGAAGTAAGGTTGCAGAAATGAGTTATCACCCAAGTTAAAGTGCAGTGGCAACACTTTGGGCTAGAAGAGGCCAATTGGGAGGATGAACAAGTGATCAAAGAAACTTGTCCAAATTTATTTGTAGAAGAAAAGCATAGGGATGATGTTTAATCTTAGGGTGGGGCGATGTGGTGTCCCTAGTAAATTGTAAATATTTAATTACTGCAACAAACAAATTGTATATTATTATTGAAGTTTATATTTTATTATTTTGATTAAAAATGTGCATGAGACAAATGTCTTAATAATGGTGATTATGTAACTCTCACATGTTAGGTAGTTGGGATGGGCAGTTACCTAACCCTACCTACTTCCTTGTAGATTTATTATCAAGGGAAGAAATCAAGAGGGCAATGTGTACCAAAGATAAGGAAGAGACAAAAGGAAGAAAAGGTTTTTCTTTGATATGACAGACAGAGTTCCAAGTGCTATGTCTAGTTAAGACCATATATCTATAAAAGTAAGATTTTTATTCTACAAGAGATCAACCCGCATGTGGTGACATCTCGGGGGGAGACTTGGCCTGAAATCGAGTCTCATTGTTGGGAGGTAAATCAATGTTCCTAGTTGAACTTGAATCAACAGTTGACAGATTATACTGCCAAATTCAGATAAGTGCAATTAAGCTTATGTGTTTATTGTTGAAATCAGATAAGTATGTGTTTAACTCTCTGCAGGGAAGATAATTATTAAAGTAAAGATTTGCATGCTGTTGAGAAAAGGATGTGTTTTAAACTAGAAATAGCTAAGGCATTGCCACTGTTACCACTCTAGGAAGATCTCCTAGGTTGTAGCTCAAAGATGCCTCGTAACATATAAATCTTCAATATTGTTCTCTGAACAATTGGAATGGATGATGGTTTGGATCAAGCCAGATGACTGTTTCAATTTTGTTTTCACTCAAGACATGCATGAACACCCTTAGCTTTACGAGGCTTTAGACCACTAATGCTCAATAGTTTATAGATTCAATGGATAGATGGAGAATACTAATTGTACCAGCAGATGCATACATAAACACATATGAATGGCTAGCTACAAGAAGTAAATGAAGCTTGCAAATATAATTTATCAACACAAAGGTAAGATGACAATTATCTGGCATTAGACACAAAAGAAAACATGAATAACCTATTGAAGTGCAATATTAGAACATAAGATAAAATGGGAATTGAACATGTAACAACAAAAGAAGCTTATATTGTTGGAATGAAGATGAGAAGCTAGAGTAGCGGAGTATCCACAGTCTCCAAAAGTTGAACCCCTCATGCTTCTAACTTTTAGTTGTTTATAGGATTTTTTATAATGCTCCTGTTCTCTCAAAGGCTCGAAGTGTCTTAGTCTATCCTCTCTATCTTTTCAATGAATTGATGCCATCACTAAAGACACATGAGCTCGAAGGTTTATTTTCTAACAGTAGAGTAACCGCATTCTGGTAATTTGTTGCGCTGTCCGGGAGCTCGCTCATGCCAGCGATGCTCCATGATCACTTCTGTTGGTTTTGGATGCGTTGTACTTTGGCTTTTTATCCCTCCACCCTCTATCTCATGACCTCTTTCTGGATGAGTGCATTGGGCCTTTGAAATACTTTAAATGGCCGATTTCTATTAACATGGAGAAATGCTGCAATACTGTGAAATTCTATCGGGCCTGCCCTTAATTGCTATCTCAAGTTTCTTTGACTTTGTTTCCAAGGTATTCTTTTATGTTTTGAAATACATTAAAAAACACTAAAAATCCTGAAAAAATGGCTTTGGCAGATCTGAAATATTATGTATTTTCATTCCCGAATCCCTTTCGGTTCAGGTTTTATCACATCGGGGATGTCACTTTATATTTTGTTAGATAACAAAATATGCGAAAATACATTAACAAATGCCATTTGGCGGATCTCAACATCTATGCAATAATTCCTATATAGCTATCGGGTCTCGCTAATGGCATCGCACATATACATGTATTAAGGCCCCTCTCCTTAATGTTTCCCTGATTGTGATCCGCCGATGCGATTGATCACAATCGCATATCACTCATGCCCCGAGCCCATGGTGAGCGCTCTGTTGTGTTGTCTGATAGTGATCCTGTGATGTAACATGGGCCGTCGATCTACGCGCTTGAATGATGGTCCTAGTTGACTTCGTCGATTACCATCGCAAGTTTATATTGTCCGCCCTCAATCCATCGATTGCCACCACCAATTGCGACCCGCTGATTAGATTTGGACCGTTGATAGTCCAGATCTGATGGCTGTTGTCCATTTCATTGTTTAGACCTCCTATATTAAGTTTTTTTAATGTTTCCTTGGGTTTTTGCCTCCTGATAGTGTTTTTTCGCCATTCTAAGGGTTCTTCTCCTTTGATGGTTTTAATCTTTGGCATGATTTTACTAGATTTTGAAGACTTAGAGAGCATATATGGATCCATTTGGATTAGGACCCGATGCAATTATATATGCGAGAGTAATCTTTTGAATTTTGGCTTATGGCCAAAGCGGAGCAGAGGAGATGTGGCCATTGGAGCTGAGATAGGGGACATTTTCGCTAAAAATAGCAGCACTGCACCTCAGGGGCTAACACTAGCTCCTTCTGGGGATGAAAGCCTCCCTATGAGGTTTCAAGAACCACAAACCAATTCCTTTTTTGTAAAACCAAAATCAAATCTATCTACTAGAGTTCCATTGGGCATGGAGTTTATTTTGCATAGAAAATAAAATCTGAAAAACATATTTACAATATCAAGGCTTTAAAGCCTTAAATGAAATAAAGTTTCAAGAACCTCCCATTAACTGGGCCACCAAAAACATCTTCTCCTTTTAGACTGTGCAGAATAAAGGTATTGTTCTGCTGAATTTGAGTGATGACAAACAGACCTGTCCATAAGGAGTCAAAATTACCATGATTCCCTTTCTTTTGCTTCAATGCATCCCATTTGAGAAACCAGTCTCCAACTTGGAAATTTTCCACTTTTACCTTCCTGTCAAAGGCTTCTTTGATTTTCTTCTGATGAACTTTTGACTTCTCAACCAGCTGCTCTCTAATTTGCTGTAATTGAACCAGGTTATTCATTCTCCTCACCATGTCATTTGTTACATCATGTTCTTCTTGAAATAATTTGGCCACTAGGAGAATTAGTTGAATAGTAAAAACAACATTAGTGCCATAAACTAGCTTAAATGGAGAATTTCCTATGGACTTCTTTCAGGTAACACTGTCAACCCACAGTGAAAACTTCAATTTCGAATGCCAACTCTTTCTGTTGTCCTCCAACAATTTTTTGATTATCCTTACAAAACTCTTGTTAGATGATTCTGCAAGGCCATTGCCTTGAGGATACTATGAGGTAGAATGCACCAATTGAATGCCCATGGATTCACACATGTCCACCAATTCGTCTGCCCTGAAAGTTGTTGCATTATCAGTGACTAGTTTGGTTGGGCAACCAAATCTAGTGAAAATATTCTCATTCAAGAACTTTATGATAACCTCATGATTAACATCTTTATTAGGTATGACCTCAATCCATTTAGTGAAATAATCAGTGGCTACCAAGATCCATATGTGTTGGCCACTGGAATGTGGATTAATCTCACCTATGAAGTCCAAGCCCCACTGTTGGAAGGGACCATTGACGTGTATTTGCTTCAAAGGTAGAGATTTTAGCTGCTATCTTCCTGCAAACCTCTCACATTGGTCACAAGATTTCATAAAAAAAAGCACATCAGAGAACATAGTAGGCCAATAATACCCAACTCTCAGGATTGTGTGGGTTGTGTTTTTCCAATAATGATTCCCTCCACAGATGCTAGAATGGAACTGGTGCATGACTTCCACAAATTGTCCTTTATCTAAACATCTCAAGAGGATTCGTGATGGGTCTTTGCAATAAAGCATGTTTTTATTAATGCAGAATTTGGTTGATTTGGGCTTAATGGTCTGGGCTTGAGTTGAGCTAAGCACTTTAGGGACTTCTAGCTTATGAAAAAAATGAACTATACTAGAATACCATTCACAGGGGGCTAGATTTTCAGCCAAAGGCTGATTCTGCTCTTGCTGTTCTGCTACTTCCTCTGTCTGCTCATCACCTGAATTTGAACCCATCCAATTGATGTCTAACAAACTACAATTTTCCTCAGCCATAAGTTTAGCCAAGCCCTAGCCTTTGACAAGCTTCGTGGGCTTCACCTCTATGTTAAACTCTATGAATTTTGCAATCCATTTATCTCTCTTTTCATCAATATTTGGTTGAGTTACGACATCTTCTACTGAGGTTGATGGTATATATGCAACCAATTTGGAATGAAAAATATAAATTTTGAATTCCTTTGAAGATTTTATGAGAGCATAAGCTTGTTTTTCAATAAGGTCATACATTAGTTCAGCATCCCTCAGAGTTTTGCTAAAAAAGGCCACAGGGTGCTCTACACCTTCATCATTTTCCTGCAACAGAACTGATGCAAGTGTATCATAAGAGGCAAAAGAGAAGATATAAAGCTCCTTGGTGTAGTCTAGGCTGATTAGAGTGGGAGCTTCCATGATAGCTTATTTTATGGCTTCAAAAGAGCTTCTTGCAACATCCATCCATTTTATTTATGATCCTTTCTTCAGCATGGAAGTGATGTGCTTCACTAGTTCTGCAAAGTTTGGAATGAACCTCCTTACAAAGCTAATCTTACCCAGGAAGGATTGAATGTCCCTTTTTGACCTTGGGATGGACAATGTTTGAATTTCTTGAACTCTTGTTGGAAAAGACTATTATGTCATCTAGGTAAATAAGGACAAACTTGTCCTTCTCTCCCACAAAGGCTATGTCCATGGCCCTCTGAAATGTAGCCCCAACATTCATCAGTTCGAAAGGCATCTTGGAGTACATGAAAGTGCCCCAAGGAGTAGTGAAGGCAGTCTTTTCCCGATCTTCTAGATGTACAACAATTTGACTATAACCTAAAAATCCATCAATTAAATACATGACTCTAGCGCCTTACACTTTTTGTAGCAAGTGTTCCATCTTAGGCAGGGGGTAGTTGTCTTTTTTAGAGCATTTGTTCAGATTCTTGAAGTCAACACAAAGCTTGATTTTTCCATTCTTCTTTCTTACTACCACAAGGTTAGCTATCCACTTTGAATAACTTAGGGGAACTATGATCTTGGAATCCAATAGCTTCTTGATTTCCTTTTCAATCAAAGGCAATAAGAGAGGGTTGATAGGTCTTAATTTCTGCTTAAAAGGGATGGCGTTCTTCTCCAATGGAATCTTATGTTGAATGATGTTAGTGTCATAGGTCTTAAGATGATTGTATTCCCAAGCAAAAATATCACCAAATTGTTTCATCATGGTGCAATACTTGGAACTCTGGGTAGAAGACAAGTGAGTGGAAAAATTTATGTACTTTGGATGGGTTAGACTCCCTACATTATATTTATGAATAGCAAACTCATTTTCTTTTTTGGCAAGCTTATAAGGTACATCATTATGATCAAACAGCTTGTCTAGGGGCACCAATCCTTCGGGTATATGGTTACTAGGTAGCTGAACAATGCTATCTTGACCAATCTCGTCCTTTAGCTTGGACTGGTTGCATTCTTCCATTGTTTCATTTTCTTGGTCGATGTGCATTTATAAAAATTCATCAACAACTTCTAAAAGCCTATTAATTTCATCATCGTCTTCAAAAACGTTCCAGTATTTGACATTGTCAGGCAGAGATGGTCTATATTTCACCTAAACTTCATAAGTCAATTTAGGAGGCAGACGAGGAACAAATGTGCTAGTAGACACAACCAGGGAATCAAAAATTTGGTTCTTCATTCTCGAGATGTAAGAAATGCTGAAAATATTAAAAGATTCCTTGAGCTTCCATACCTCATCTCTATATGCTTTCATCCTTAGATGCTTTGCTTGGAAAGTTTTGTTGACCTATTGAATGATAAGGTATATGTCTCCAAACACTTTCAGACCTTTGATGCTCATTTCTTTAGCAGTGTTTAAGCCCAATATCAAGGCTTCATTTTCTTCTATGTTATTTGTGACCTGAAAAGTTAATTTTAAAGATAAATGAATGCATTCTTGTGTGGGGGACAACAGGACTACACCTACCGCTACAACTTCCTTAGAGAAAGCTCCATCAAAGAACAAGTCCCAAATATGTGGGCCCTCTTCCTCTATGATCTGGCGAACTGGTTTCTTAAGGTGTGTGGAGGCTGTTAACACCCAGGTTGTTCCCTTTCACTCTAAGGGAATACGGCCGGGGTAACCACTAACCAATCTTTGGATTGCAGGTTCTAGCCAAGCTGTAATCAGAGTGGGCTCTCTCTTTATGATTTGCCTCTGTTCTGATGGTATTTTAGGCTAGATGTGAAGCTTAACTTTTGGTTTAATTGTTTGGTTGGAAAGGTTTAGTCAAAACGTGTATGCTCTTACCAGAATCTTGCATGACATTGGGCAATGGAGTCAGTGGTCCTTTGGTTTGGTGTGCTGTGTTGATACTTGTAAATGAAAGCTGCAGAGCAAGATAATTGCCTGAGGAATAATGCTTTGAAATTGAGTTTGGGTATGATATGTTCAGTATAAGAAAGGCAATTAAGAATCTCTCTATAAACTGATATGAAAAGAAAGCAATTGTTACTTGGAAGCATTTAAGAATTTCTAGATAACATTCACAACATGGAACTAAATATAACATGAGCATTTAAGAATTCATGTTTATTTTAATCCTGAAGAAAACATTTACAGCAATATAAGATTGAGCACAGGGTGCGAAGAAACATGTCCTGAACTATTCTTTCTCTTTATTGCCAGATATGAAAGAAACACGAAAATGTAATTACATAGAGAAACAGAACAGAGTTTAAAGAAAACATATCATTCCACCAGACAACACAGGGATTCTGCAACAGCACTTAGATCATCAACAAGACACCAGAGTTCCAGGAAATCACTGAGCTGAAATTGCTCTTTTTATTAAACTTTCTGAAAGTACAGAGTATACATGCCTCAGAGTAGAAATTCCCAACCCTTTATGCGTTACTAAGGGGAGTATATATACAAGATTTTACATAAGAAAATATCTGAATGGAGAGTAAATTTTCCATAAATGCTCAACCAACTACTGGAGTGCAGCCGCTGAGAGAGTGAATGCTGTAATTACTTTTAGTCTCTTAGCTGTCAGCAAATGGTCAGAGACTGCTGACTTGGTGGCTCTTGGAGTTGGCTAAGGGTACACCGCCAAAATTTGCGCATTTCTTTATCTTTTGGCTAGCCATCATAGTTTACATGCTGAGTCAGCATTCAACTGCTTTTAATGCTCATCTTATCCTTCTGTTTGTCTTGTATTGACGTGGAGCTGGCAGTGAATGAACAGCTGGAGCTACCATGGCAGAATTTGAAGCATTGCTTGCCACCAGTCTTCCTTAGGCATCTGATGCCTCCTAATCTTTATTAAGGTCTCATCAGCCTCTGTATACCTATAAAAATTAGGAGGAGTCTCAAAAAGGTGGTTCACTTCATTCTCAATAAAGAATAAGCCTCCCAGTTTATCATATAAACTCTGTCCTGAGGGGGGCCCTGTCTCTTCAGATGTACTGCTAGATGCAGTAATCTGATTCTCAATATATGTTGCCATTCTGTTGGCAAACTGATCCTGGGAGACTAATTTTCCTGCACTAGTTAGGAGGCTGGGCAGGCCTTTTGCTTGCAGTTTTGCCAACTTGACCCTGAATTGCTCCACATCTGTTGTGATCTCATAGCACTTCCTCTCCACGGCCTGTACATAACTCCTGAGAGTGAGCACTTTCTTGGCAAGGAGAACAACTTCTGTTCTGTTGGGGATACCCATGGCTGCCAGTTCCTCCTGCTCCTGCCTGTTTAGGAAGTCTACTATTCTGTTGGCCTGTTCTGGTCGGTTTCCCAGCACTGCTTTGCCTTATTGATTTCTATATGTGCTTGGCCCAGCAATTCCATCTGCTGATGTATCGTTTTTATTGATTTCCATTGTTGGGTGATGGATTTGCTTATTTTGGCCCATAAGATCCTCTTTATTTCGGCCATGGCTGTTTCCAGATTTAATTCTTTTTCTAAGGCCTTTATCTTGTCCTTGAGGGCCTTTATTTCTCTGCCCTACTCTGCCACAGTTATCTTAGATTTGTCATATTTGGACTCCAGCTCTGCCAATTTCTCCTTGGCTTTCTTTATTTCATTGGCCTGGAGTTCCATCTCTTTGACAGCCTTGTTCAATTCCTCTACACTTGGATTGGCCTCTTGGGCCGTTGATGTGCCTGCTGCTTCTGTTGTGGGGGCCACTGCTGCCCCTGATGTTACTACTATTGTGGAAGTAGTTGGGGGAGCTTGGGAAGTAGATTCTCCCTGTTTGTCTTGTATTGCTGCTTCCAGCTCTTTCTCCAATTCACTGATCCTCTGATCCTGCTACAATAAGAGGTCTAGCTGGTCCTCAACCTGTTTTTGCTTTTGAAGCTCAGTTGTTTGAGGGTGCTCAGTGGGCGGTAGCTTCAATCTCTTCCTCAATGCATTGAGATCATCATCCTTCTTCTTTATGAGGGCCTTTACACCTGTTGGATCACTAGGATCATGCCCTAGATCAACAATGATCTCCTCAAGAGACTTTATTCTATTGTCCTTGGCCTTAGAGGACATTCTCTCAATATCTAGCTGAGTGTTAGTGTTTTTTAAGGAATCTTTCAGCTCATGGGCCAATGTGGCCTTTTCTGTCAAGGTGGCATAGACCATTTCCCCAGTCTGCTTATGGAGTTCAATCTGGTCCATGGGATGTATGTCTTTAGCTAGGACCTCCACCCTTGTCCTTATGAAATTTGCAGCTGTCTTAGGCTGCAGTCCTTTGGGCTTAAAATGACTTAATATTATTTTTTCCTCTTGGATGTGATAAACAGACATCAGTCTCTCTTGCAGGGCTGGTGTAGCATCAATGAACTGTTTGTATACTTCAGCCCTCAATAGCTCATTCTGAGCCTTTATTTGCTTAAAAGAAGCCTTGGTGCTCTTGGGCTTCTTGCTTTGTTGTGATGGAGAGGACACCTCCAAGCTGATCTGTAAAGTTTGCTCCTGTTGAAAGGAGCTTTTCCCTGTGTGCTGGCTGCCCTCCCTATCCTTTGGCGTACTGTTCAAGACATCTTCAGTAATGTCTTCCACCTCTGGGGAGTCTACCCTTTGCCTTTTGGCTTCTGGCTGGTGGGAGGATCCACTGAGAGGAGTGGACTATTCTCTTTCTCTTTTTATTCCCCTTTCTTCATGTGCTGGGGTCTGCAAAACTCGGGCAGTTAATGGCTGAGTCTGAGGTGGTGGCGTTTGCATTATGGGGGTTTCTGGCAGCCCAGTCTGTGGCAGAACAGTTTGTCCTTGTTGCTGCCCTACTTGTTGCTCTTTCATCTGTTCTTTCAGCTGCTTTGTTTGAGGGGCTGACTGTTCCTTTCCTGTCTCATCCTCTGCACCCATTATGCCTTTGCCTTTATCTATTGCTGCTGTTGTTGTAGAAGGTGCCTGTGGTGCAGTCCTTGTAACCGAGGTCCCTTCTCCTACTGAGTAAGGCAGTCTGAAAGGTACCTGCTGCACATAATCCAGGTCAATTGTCTTCTCAAGCTCTTTCATATTTTTAAGCACTCTTTCTTCTTCAGTTTATCTCTCAACTAGAGTGTCCAGCTGCCATTCTTGTAAGTTGGCATATTTTTCTATGTGTGGGTAGTGGCAATGCTTAATACCTAGGAGCCTATACTTAGTTCTCCTAGCAGTGATGAAACCTTGAGGGTCATAATGGACCCATCGAAAACTATAGGACAACTTGTATTTTTCCTTGAGGATCGAGTCTGCAGCTTCCCATCCTTCCTTCTTGTTCATGATGAAGGGGCCCAACTCATTTTTGAAATTAAGGTGGACCTTTTTCTTGGAGCTGTGGAAGTGGGTGAGGTCTGACTAAATTAATTGCTTGTAATATTCCAAGGCAAACAACCTCATAGGTACATATTTGGGGAGCCTGTATGGACAGAGCTCACATCCATAGACTCTGAATATAGTATGGTGTTCATATAGGTACCAGTCACCTATTTTATTATTCTTAGAAAGCTGCAGAGCTTTCTTTATCTCGTTAGATATCCTGGGAGGAGGGGACTTCATCAGCATGCAAGAGATTGGGTACACAAACTGATCAACAAATTCACAGTAGGTATAGGGTGAATTTGTGACCTTGTGATAAACTGAGGTCCAGAAGATGACAGATCTTCTCTCCCCTCTCTGATCCAGCCTTCTGATGTAGCATGGGAAGGCTTCAGAATGATGAAACATGAACAGATGGTAGATGTAAGCTGAGTATCTGAAGACCCCTGTCTATCCAATTTGATCAACTGATCATGAATTTTATTGGCTATGAACTTAGCAAAGTTATACTTTCGGGCAGGGGGTTGGTGTGGGCTGTAAACAGACAACAATACTAGCATGGCTTTATCCACATGCTCACTGTTTTGGTATCCCATCACATAGGATATCATGTCTAGTAACAGCCTGCCTACATCATTGAAATGTTCATTCAGATAAGGAGGTGGCCCCGTAGGCTGGCACTCAGGTCTCATAAAGTTCCTGGTGACCTTTTGCAGCTCTTCACTGGTCATCTTGTCACCAGTTTCCAGCAAATAACTCATGGAGAATGGGATAAGCAACTCTGTCTGTTCAAACTGTAACATCTTGTTGATGGACTCAGCATTTATGTAGAAGAGGATCCTCCCTGATGGAGTATTGACAGCTCTGTGCTGCACATCATAGTGTTCAGCACATAGGTGAATGATTTCAGGGAAAACATTCACAGCTGGGAGACAGTAATAGGGCAGGTTTGACTCCCAAATCCCATGTGTGCCATGCCCATCCTTATAGTCTTCCCTCAGTTGACTGAAGGTCTGTAAGAAGTCCCTGTTTCCCTCAAAGTCTCCAATGAGACAATCTTTGTCAACAAATGGAAAGGCTTCCAGCTCCTTATTTGTTTGATTTAGTGGGGCCACACTGAGGGATGAGGATGCAGAAGCTGTACTGAGGGATGAGGATGCAAAGGTTGCCATGATATAATCAAAATCTGTACAGGTAGAGGTAATGGTTTGACAAGTCTTTAAAGACTTTTAGCAGCAGGTCAACTGTAAACACAGTCTGGTGTCCTTCTTTCAGTGGGGAATATAAGCTGGCTTTTGTAGTTTGCTGCAAACTTCACAGGGGTGTGAATTTCTAATGGCAAGTTTGCAGAGATGGTGATGTTTCTCTGGTAAGAATGCAGGTGGCCTGTGCTTGGCAAAAGGGAACAATGTTGAGCACCTCGGGGGCAATTTTGTGGTTTCAGCCCGTGAATGAGCACTCCAATGTCAAATTATGGTTCAGCGGTGGTGCAGGTTGCTTGGGTTTACTTCAGGTAATAGGCAGAGCTAAATTCAGGTGTTTAACCAGTCCTTTAATGGTGAATTTTACAGAGAATTGGAATGCATGGGCAAAGTGGGAAAACTGGTGAAATACCTGGAAAAACTGGCTTGGAAGCTTCAGGCCGGGCTATGGAGGCTTAATGCCGACGAATTCTGGAATTGTAGCGGTTGAAATGTCGAATTTGATGGCTGGAGGACAAATTTCGCGGCAGCTGGTCGACAACGGCTCCTTCTTTTGTGCGTGAAAATGACTGAAAACGGCTCATTTGGTTGTTTATAACGTTAAATTTGGAAAAAGTGCATATTTGGCGCTTTTCCGCCGATGACGTCACGGTGGGGCTCGGGTACGGAAGTGACATGGCACTGAGGTGTGAGCCAGGGTGGCAGGACATGGTGGCAGGTAGATGCGGTGGCAGGGTTGCGTGGAGGGCCATGGGACACGGGGGCGGGCATAGGTGAGGTGACGTCAGGATGACATGCACATGACGTAGGAGGGAGGGTGGTAACGGGGATGGCGGTAAGTGGGTTCCTCGCACCACCTTTGGGCAAAGGCGGTATCGGGGAGGGGGGCTCCAAACAACCCCACCGCCTGCCACGCGTCCCTGTAGGGGGCGGAAAACCACTTTCCTTGGACGCTAAAGGTCGGCAGGTCGGGGATTGAAATTGACCGCCCACCGTAGGATCTGGGCGGCAGAGATCGGACGGCTGGCGGGTCCTCCGAGGGGTCGTGCAGGTTGGCGAGGGACCCGCCGGCCGATTAAAATATTCGTTAAAATACTTCGGGCGGGCAACCTTAGAATAGTGGGTTTTTTAGGTTTTTTCAAAATTTCAAAGGGGTTATGGGTAGGAAGGGGTTTTTATAGGGTCTTTCTTTGTAGATGAAGGTTTAATGAGTGAAATGACTTGAAATAGGGAGAGAGATGAAATGGAGGTTCATCAAAGTGACCAGGTGTCATTTTAATTCCTTTTAAACAGGCCATATGGCTATAATTCCAAGGGGAGGGATATTTATACAAACTTTGGGGTTTATACACCATGGTGTTAATACTAGTAGGGGAAGGGTAAGATAGGGGAGTTACATAGTAGAATTAGAGGTTAATATGGATGAAGGGGGTAAGTGAGGGGGAATGTCACTGAGTTTGTTTGAAACATACTTAGTTTAGGGAGTAGATCAAAATGAAAATATTTTTTCATAGGAAATGTAGCCTTTAAAAGATGAAGAACCTCCATGAAACCATAAATCTTTCCCTGCATTTTAACTCATGAAGGGATGTTAGTAATAAATGGGAGAAAGGGAAAGAAGGGAGGTTAGACACGCTTCTTTGTTTTGTTTCTCTCCTTTTGACCATCAAATTCAAATTTTGAACTGAATATCACTTCTGCAACCCCATCTACCTACCCAGCTACTTTGCCTAGCATTTTTTCTTCTTGGAGGGTGCACTTGGACTTGCAGACCCTTTGTGTGCCTTTTCTTTTCCCTGGCTTTTTCCTTTGAATTTCTATCAAATTCTACCCTTATTTCTTCCAAGGTCCCAGATTAAATTTTTGGGAACCTTTCTTCTCTACCTGAACTACTTGTCTGCCAAGATTAGACAGTTTGGACAGACTTCTTTCTCTATTCTACAACAAGAAATTTAAACATGGCTTGATCCAGTTTAGGCTGTTGGACCATCCATCAAAATTGAGTCCTTATCAAGATGTAGACACACCTTGTCTCTTTATGGAAATATGGGATCTTTGCATCATCAAAGCAGAGCATATTTGGACCTTTTATAACCAATCATGAAATATGAAACCTATTAATATAGGTAACAAACAGAGGCCAATTAGGATTCTTGAATCTGAAGAATACTAATTCCAAAATCAGTGTCGACAGCATAGATGGGATGATTAGTGGAATTTCTTTCATCACTGATGATATAATCCAACTGAGCTTCTATGTATAATCTCGTGTTGTCACCCCCAAAAATTGGGACAATAGCATAAGACAGATCATTTTGTAATGTTCCACCTAATCTCTTGATCCAACCTTTGGAAATAAACATGCCAAACTTGGGGGGTACATCTACTACCAAAATATCCATCATGATGCTCTTCATGGGCAGCTAAGACAAAGTGATGGGTAGGTCCTTGTTTAATCCCAAACATTTTACTTTCCTAGAGTCGAAAGAAAATAGGTCATGATTAGGTTTTGTAATGTCAAGACCCAACTCATCCATGATAGCTTTGGGCATTAGATTATGGCTGGCTTCAGTGTCCAGAAGGAGTTTGTGAAGGATTTTATCAGGAATAGTCATAGAGACATAGAATGATGGGGAGTTGTCATCATAATTTTCAATCATTGGGCTGAGAACACCAGTTGGTTTGTCATCTTGCAGATTTAAATAGTCAGTGGAGGCTTGGATTGCATTAGGCTCAAGGGTATCAAGGATAGATCTCTTGAAGGACTCATTCTTCACTAGTTCAATTAGTGGTATATGTATTCTTAGCTTCTAAATTTCTGATTGAAAACCGAAAGGAGAAGGAGAGTTGTCAAGGCCTCTTATCTTGTGAGCTGGAGCTTTGAGGATGATGGGATCAACTGTTGGTCACTTCTACTTATTAGCTTGTTGTATTGCAGGGCCAACAACTCTCTGAATAGGAGTTTCCTAGGCATTATTCATCTTCGACCTCAGATTATATATGTGCTAAGCAACGATTTATATAATAACTTCACCATCCCATTCTTGGTTGATCTAGTGAATGAATAATGACTTTTCGTAGGCAGCTGAGCTCAAAGAGGAGGCACTACCTTTGACTTCCAAACAATGGATCTCATCATCTTCTTCAAACTCCTCTTCTTCCATGACTACATTCTGGAAAGGGGTCTTCACCCTTTGGTCTTCATTGGCATCTTTTCTTCTTTGCAAAATATGCAATTTCTCATTATCTCTTCTATATGGATTTGGATTTCTAGGAGTAAAGGTATTAGGAACTCTTCCTTTCTCAGAGTGCTGCTCAACCTTTAATTTGGAGATTTTAGAGGCTAATGACTCTATCATCTTGGTCATTTTATCTATCCTGGGATCTGAAGATGATGAAGACTTGCCCCTCTGTCTCCTTCTATCAAAACTTCCCTTTAGCTTCTCTGCAACCATGATGTTTGATTCTACTTCCAAGGTTGCATCCTGCATATCAGCCAAAGTAGCACATCACCTCTCCCTCAATAGTAGATAGAAGTCAGAATCAAAGGCATTGGCATAAGTGAGTTTAGCAGAGGTAGTGGCGGGTTTTACTTTAGCCGGTATCTTGTTGTACATGCGGTTAAACCTCTTATTAAAATCATACAACAACTCACCATTTTCCCTCTTTAATTTCCTAAACTCCGTCTAGTAGTAGAGTAGATCCTTATTATCCCTCCAATGCTTTAGGAATGCATCATCTAAAGCCTCAATATCTGATAGAGACTTTGGGGCTAGTTCTTTGAACCATTTCCTAGCCTCTCCATCTAGACTTTGCATAAAGACTCTCATCAATACATCGTCTTCACTAATGTCTAGGTTATCAGCATAACTATAGAATGATTCAAGATGTTCCTCAACTGTAACACCTTCAGTCGCAGTGAATTTAGGCCTATAATTTTGATATTCTTAAGTAGGCATGGCATTCAAAGGGGTGGGCAGTACTAGAGGTCCATACATAGTAGTTATGATTCTTTCCATTTGGTAGGTGCTTGTGGTCTTGCCATAGCTGTGGTGGCTATAAGGGTACTAGAAATAGGAATGAAAGGGGGTTGAGGGGTGACTGATAAGACTAAAGGGGTATGAGGGATAGGAGGAGAGGTTTCCTTTGGGCTGGAAACAAAAGGAGAAACTAAAGAATAAGGATCTCTATGAATTTTTGAGATTTTTTCTTCACTGCTAGTATTAGATGCTATACTCTCAACATGTATTTGTTCTATTACAAGATTTTCTTGAAGAGATATAGAATATTGTTTAGAGCTACCTGAACCTGATGCTCCTTTCTGCAACACCTTTCTTTCTTTGATGATTTTCTCATGGTCAAATACTGGGTCAGCTTGTGGCTTTTGAGGATTTCTCTGAGTATGCCTCACAAACTAAGCCAGAACTATCAAGTGGAGTCGCCAAGAGGTTCATCCTTCAGTAGAGTTTCCAGATAGATGATTACAACTGAAAAAGTACCCAAACTTTGTCTATCATCAAAGTTGGATCTGTGTCGTCTCCCAGGGAAGTTGAGCTTTAGTCTCCTCTCCCCCGCAATGGCCCCAATTATGTTATCACTCTAGGAAGCTCTCCTAGGCTGTAGCTGAGAGATGCCTGGTAACATATAAATCTTCAATATTTTTCACTGAACTATTGGAATGGATGATGGTTTGGATCAAATCAGATGATTGTTTCAACTCTATTTTCACTCAAGACATGCATGAACACCCTCAACTTTACAAGGCTTTAGATCACTAATCCGCAATAGTTTGTAGATTCAATGGATAGATGGAGAATATTGACTGTACCGGCAATTGCATACATAAACACATATGAATGGCTAGCTAAAGGAAGTAAATGAAGCTTGCAAATATAATTTATCAATGCAGAGATAAGATGATAGTTATGAGGCATTAGACACAGAAGAAAACATGAATAACCTATTCAAGTGCAAGCTTAGAACATAAGAGAAAATGGGAATTGAACATGTAACAACAAAAGAAGCTTATATTGTTGAAATGAAGATGAGAAGCCAGAGTAGCAAAGTATCCACAGTCTCCAAAAGTTGAACCCCTCATACTTCTAACTTTCAGCCATTTATAGGATTTTTTACAATGCTACTGGGCTCTCAAAGGCTTGAAGTGTCTTAATCTATCCTCTCTACCTTTTCAACGACTTGATGCCATGACTAGACACACATGAGCTCGGAGGTTTCTTTTCTAACAGTAGAGTAATCGCATTCTTGTAATTTCTTGCGCTGTCAGGGAGCTCGCTCATGCTAGCGATGCTCCATGATCACTTCTATTGGTTTTTGATGTTTCGTGGTGTGGCTTTTTATCCCTCTGGTCTCTATCTCTCGGCCTCTGTCTGGATGAGTGCATCGGGCATTTGAAATCCTTTAAATGGTTGCTTTCTATTAACACGGAGAAATGATGAAATAATGTGAAATTCCACCAAAACACAGTTCATTTCGGACTTCAAAATCCCTCAAATATGGTATATTCCTTCATCGAGTCCACCCTTAATCACTATCACAAGTTGCTTCAGCTTTGTTTCCAAGGTTTCCTTTCATATTTTGAAATATGTTAAAAAACACTAGAAAACCTGAAAAAATGGCTTCAGTGGATCTGAAATATTATGTATTTTCATTCGCAAACCCCTTCGGGTTCAGGTTTTATCGCATCGCTGTTATCCCTTTATATTTTGTTAAATAACAAAATATGTGAAAATACATTAACAAATGCCTTTTGATAGATCCAGAAATATATGAAATAATGCCTATATAGCCATCAGGTCCGACTAATTGCGTTGCACATATACATGTATAAAGGCCCCTCTCCATAATGTATCCCCGATTGCGATCTGCCGATGTGATTGATCACAATCGCATATCACTCATGCCCCAGGCCCATGGTGAGTGCTCTATAGTGTTCTCCTATAGCGATCCTGCGATAAAACATGGGCCATCGATCTGCATGCTTGATCGACAATCCTACTTGACTCCGCCAGTCGCCATCGCAAGTTCCATATGGTTCACCCTCAATCCACTGATTGCCACCACTGATTGTGACCCGTTGATAAAATCTAGACCATTGATCAGCCACATTTGATGACTGCTATGCATTTCACTATTCAGAGCTACTATACTCAATTTTTTCAATGTTTCCTTGGGTTTTTTTCCTCCCGATAGTGTTTTTTTTTCCATTCTAACGATCCTTCTCCTACGATGGTTTTGATCTTTGGCATGATTTTACTAGCTTTTGATGACTTAGAGAGCATATCTAGATCCATTTGGATCGGGACTTGATGCAATTATATATGCAAGAGTAAACTTTTGAAGTCTAGCTTATGGCCAGAACAGAGCAGAGGAGATGTGGCTATTGGAGCTGACATAGGGGACATTTCTACTAAAAATAGTAGCACTGCACCTCAGGGGCTAACAACGACCACTAGAAAATATACAGTGATGAGAAGATCTATATCCCAAAAAAAAAAAGAATCAGAAAAATTTATTACTGAAACCGACGAATTTTTTTTACATAGGGGCATAACTTAGGGGTTTATTGTGTGGTCAACAACCTAGACAAGTATTAAAAATCAAAACCACAAGTAGCGAGAGCTACATCAGTAAATGATATAAAATAGGCAAAGCTACCTTCCCAAGGAAAGGAAACAGGACCAATATATGTGTATATATGTTTCTATGTTATCATATGAATTTTTTCTACTATTAGACCTTATAGTATAACGATAAGGGATCTGTGATATATACTAAGGAGTTGAAGTGAGAAAAATAAGAATAATTTAACTATAATGAAGAAAGAGTTTTGAAATCATCGGCAAGATTCATAACTAATTAAAAAGAAAGAGATTAGCTAAATAAGAGAAATATAAACTGAGTCGATAAATCCCTATGAATAATTTATATCTCATTCCTCATTCGAATGATTCAGGACATGAAACTAAAACCCTGCTAGAAGGGATACATCTTTATACACAAGACAAGAAATATGAAGATAGTATCCATAGCTAGAGTTGTAGGTGGATTCCATAGTAAATCTCAAACGAAAAATAGATAAAGACAAGCACAGTGTGAAACAATGAATCAAGTTAATGCATAAAAATAAATAAACCTCTCTAGGAAGGAATTACAGAGTCTATTCGAGGATTAAATTAACAACCTTTAAATCGTTGACACAATATATTTCGCCATAAAAAAAACAATATATATATATATT